>VMDR010002554.1:0-89156 GCA_007922815.1 Macrotus californicus
ATTTTCTGTCAGTTCTGGTTGTTTTTTCTTTTAAAATTTGTTGTTGTCTGTCTTTTGGTTGTGCGAGGAGGCACAGGGTGTCTACCTACCTGATAATCTTTAAAGTTACACTTTCAGCAAGTTCAGTAACAGGAGGGGAAGGAATGGTGTTCGTTTGTTTGATTTTTCGAGAAGTGGCCAGGTCAGGAACTTCTAGGCTTTAATATTATACTATAGGTCACACGCTTAGACTTTTAAGCCAACTCTTCCCAACAGGGATGAACGCAAAAGGCCTATGCTGGCCCCGAATGGTGTGGCTCAGTTGGTTGTGCATCTTCCCACAGAGTGAGGGCTTGCCGGTGGTTCAATTCCAGGTCCCAGCACATGCCTGGGTCATAGGCCCGGTCCCTCGCTGGGGCACATGAGAGAGGCAAGCAATCGATGTTTCTCTCCCTCTCTTTCTCACTGCCTCCCCTCTCTAGAAATAAATAAATCTTAAAAAAAGACAAGAAAAAAAGATCCATGCCCAACTCCGATTACAAACCTAGATGAACGCTTTCTGTACGGTGCTGATGCACCGTGTGGTCTGAGCAGAGTTTTTCTCTTATTCTGCCTTACTCGAATGCAAGAGCCAACAGTGTATGTAAATAATGAAGTTCTGCTTCTTTCTCATTCTTTAATCATGAACAAAAATAAAAGGAGGTCACACATGCAGTCCCAATAAGATGTGACTAGTGGACAGAGCGGGCCAAGCCACCAGCATTTCATTCACTGTATCTAAACGTGATCCTCCCACTTCTTCCTCAAAAGTTTAGTGTTGGGACGCTGCTTCTCTGCACCATTTAAAACCACATTTCACTACTGTTTTGATAAATATTCACTAAAACGTAGATTTACCTTCACTGTTTTACATCTGAGCTCAACTTATAAATGGTGATAAAAATGTTTACAGCTACTGAGAATGATTTACACAGCATATCAAGGCTGAAAGCTAAATATGATGGAATAATTTATAACCAGAGCAAGGTTTTGTTGGGGCAAGAAAACACAATAAATATTCAGAGATAACTGCACTAGGTACTAAGATATTACCTCAGCAACTTTTCTCAAATTATTTACTGTATATAAAAGCAGTTCTTTCCAAAATAACTTTGGTGAAGTATCAAGCACAATTCTTCTTCCTAAAGTTAAATTTATTGCAGTAGCTTTGGCTAATAGCACTATATACATTTTTAGTGTATATCAAGCATAATTCTTAACACCACCGAAGATGCTGCAGGATCCAGCCCATCTGCACATCGGGCCCCCGTCTTCCACCACGGTCCTGCTTCTCTCGATGAGCAACAAGAACAAGAAGGACCCCTTTTGGCCCTGGAGCATGCGTGTTCCCTCTGCCTGGGGTGCTCTCTCTCCCTTCCACACTTTGTGCCTGGTTAACTAAACATACACAACACCTGTGCACCCTTCTGTGCACCAGAGAAAACCTTCTGAGCATCCTTCCCAGAGGAGGGTATATCTTACTCTCGGTCTATGGCACAGGGTGCTTCCCCCACTAAATCTATTATGAGATAGAAGGCACTTCTGCTGTCTTCACCAGAGAATCCCAGCCGCTCCCATGTAACTAGCACACAGTAGGGACACTGGAATCATTTGTGGAATGAATGTCTATTAAAAATGTGTAAATCCTTTTATATTCCAACTCAGAATAATCTTCATCACAAAATTTCTCAGCGAATATGATGTGGTTCGCAACCCAAGGAACAGAGCACATGGGCTGTAGGATGCTAACCCTTTGGGAGCCATGAGGCCTGAGAAAGCCAAGCTGCCTAACCTCCCCTTACTTGTGCAGTGAGCTGACAGCTACTTCCGAGCAAGTGTCAGAGAAAGCATCTGGGTAATGAGAGGAGATGATCAATGAACACAATTTCTCAATTCCCCCCCCACCCCGCAAAAATCAAGAATGGGAAGAAGCAAAATCATTCTGTCCTAGATTCCCACAGCCCTTGTGGGTCTACTCCCTCCCCTCCCTGCTGCAGGTGGGAGCCCTTGGATTTGCAGGAGAACCACCCCCTCCGAGGTGGAGGGGGGCTGAGCAACTGGGTAAGCCAAGCGGAGCCACAACCTGTTTCTTCCTACAGCAGGAAAGAGAAGTATCCTGCCTATGAGCCAGCCTGTGGCTTCAGTGGCTGGCAGAGGGAGGGGTGGTCTGTCCAGAGGAGAGCTCGGAACTGCGAGTGAGTGGTCCGGGGAAGATGGGAATGAGGGAGCACAGAGCCCCTGCTTCCCGGAGAGCCACTGGCACCCCAGCACACAGAGCGAGGCGGAGCTTAGAAGATTTCACAGACACAGGCCGAGCCACGATCGAGCCAAACCCGAGTCTGTGATCAGTGAACTGATCGCTGCCTGAACAAGGGTTTTCCTTTCACCGTTTAAATCAGCAGGTAGTACTTGTCTTTCTTACAACCCAAACCACCCGAATTTGTACCCAGAACTATTAAATTGCTTGCGATACTTTAATGTAAACATCTACAAGCTATTTAAAAATTTCAAAAAACTAATAGCTATCTAGCCCTGGTAGAGGATATACTAGTGACTTATTAAGATTTGTAAGTGACACTCATAAATTTTATAGAGCTTGTAACCAAAAACGATGAAAATAAACGATGATACAACAAAAGTTACAAGTTCACAAGCCTGAGTATCTTCCTGTTTGCCACAGACAAGGTCGTTCTCTTTAAGGTGTAATACTTTTTTCCCTTGTGGTTAAAGGGTTTTTTCAGTCCTTCAAAAGCATCTGACTTACTGCTTTGTCTCACTGCCCTATGGACATGGACTTGGATTTGGAAAGGGTAGTCCCGTCCACAGCCTTCTCTGTTTGTTCTGGACTGCAGCCTTCAGGGAGGTCAGCAACCAAACAGGGGAGCAGTTAGACCTTCGGACTAGAGAAGATTATTTCTAAGTGCTTACTAAAATCAAGTAGCCTTTCACTCTTCATTAAGCTTTTGAAAAATGATTCATTCTCACAAGAGTAATGTGAGAAGTATAATTATTTGAAAACAATGGCACTGTCCTTACCTCTGACATATTTTGACCACAAAGTTAATCGATGCCTAGACACTTGATTAAACAAATGCCAATTCATTGTTAAGCCAGTGAATATGTAACTAAAAGACAGCCTCAAAGTAACAAATATGTAATACAAAGAGAACTGGCTGAATGGCTTTCCCCAGGGAAAGGTGGCAGTGCAACAGAAACAGTTACAATCACAATGCCAGCTCTGAACATATGTCTAAGCCCAACACTAGCATGCGGGCACCGAGGGGACTCGGCTACTTTAGAGCCAATGAAACAAGAGGGACAAAAGCTGAGTGTAACGGTTTATACAGGTGCTGATGCTGTTTTAATATTCCGTTTTTAATGGATAGGACGAAAACTCTAATCTTTTTTTTTCTTTTTAAGCTACATTTTCAATTCTGTAGACATGCATTTATAATTGAAACTGAACTATTTTAAAAGGGCATCTAACTCTTCCCTGATCCCTCCAGAATCCAGAAACTTCCAATGCATGGCCTGACTTTTCACGGCCACATGGTTACTTCCATAGGTTCAGTAAGAATTGCCTCCCCCCCCTTTTTTTTTTACCTGGATATTATTGGACAAAACAACTGTGTAAACAAAGTTATGTCTAGAATATCACATCTGAAAATTATTTTCATTTAATCAGAAAGAAGTAACTCTTGAGGGGCAGAGACTGACTTTACATGCGAAACTAATGCCTACAAAATTCTCCCAAGAAAAGAGGCCCTGTACCTTGCCGACAGGTTCCCAGAGTTACTGAGTGGGATCGAGGCCGCTTTCTGGAAGAACAGGAATGACAGCAAACTTTGGGGGCCTCAACCAGCCAAAAAGTCACCCAATTACATAGATACCGAAGGTGAAATCTATAGAAAACAGTTCCTTGGCACCTTCTAGGCCCAGAGAAGCAAACAACAGAGGCTTTTAAAAGTCCAACCAGCATTTCTCATAACAATTTCTGGAGAGAAGTTAATTCTATCTATCACCTTAAAAGCTTTGGGTTCTAGATTTGCAAACTCAAGGAGGCTTCTCTGGCCACTGAACACTCTCACGGCAGCGTATTCTGATGAAAATTACCTGCTTAAATTACTCGATCACAGGAGGAAGAAGAAGGAAAAACCGTCAGGAACTTGAAAATGGGCAAAAGATTCCGAGGATTTCCCACTGGATCGCTGGGCATTCTGTAGTGGACACAGCACTGATGATTGATGCTAAAAGGGTCTCCGATTGCCTCAGGTCGGATTAAAAGCTAAAGTTGTAAAGAACTGATCATAATTTAACTTATTCCTGTTCATGGCGTTACAAATGATTTTATTATTTCTGGCCAAGAATATATACCTCAGCAAGTTCAATGCCCATACCTCCAATTCTCATCTGAACCATTTTTCACATGCAAACGTAAAGCAAACCAGCTCTGGAACTGATAAATAAACGTCGCCTTATTTCAGATTAATGTAGGCCTTCAATTGATTGAGTCAACTTTATAACTACAGTAGACTTTGCTTAAAATACTTCTGGTTTCTTGAAAAGTTAGTTAACTCAAAGGTTGACAAATAGGGGCTGTTTAATAAATGACAGAGTATCTATTACAAAGACCCTGCAGTCACTAAGAAGTAGATGCCAAGACCTTGTTTGTGTTAAAAATTTGAATTTACATGTATTTATTAAAATCTGGATTTATAGTTGTATAGGGCTCTTTTGGGGGAGAAGGTAACAAGGGTATGTTTTTTGGGGAGAAGGCTCCTTGGGTCACTGATTATTGTTATTGTTAATGATATTTGCTCTTCTTTTGTTTTTTTCTAGAACAAACCACTAATAGTAATCAAGCACACAGGGGAAAACTACTAGAATTAATTTTAAAATTATATTCCACGGTTCAAATAAGAGTATATTCATGAGTAAAATGGGGGAAACTCCTCGGTATCTCCCGGCTAGATCCTACGCGAGCTTCGGGAGCTAGTTCACATTTTTACTTCCCCAAAGCCCTCCTTCTCTGCTTCCCCCACACTCTGTCCAGCTGGACCCAGACGAGATTAAGTTCCTTACCAGACCCTCCGTGGGGTCCTACACCAACCCCTGTGAAAACTTTTTGCTTACATTTTGGGTGAATAGCAGATCAATGCTTCTTTCTCCCACTAGATATAACTTCTCTACGTACCTTTTTCACTGGCGTGTCCTAGTCGTGAGACACGTGCCTACTGTCTCCTAAGAGGGGCTCGAAATATATGCACAGCTCCCTTGTCACGCACACTGAATGGCTCTTAAAGTCTGACAGAATAAGCAGTATCTTCTGTCCCATCAAAGATAAACAACCTAAACCGGTCAGCCTGACTCTGCTTCTAAGTCACATTTTAGAAGAGAGAGGCCTTGCCTTTCACTCAGGGAACACATGTTTTACGAATGTAATATTTTAAGGGACACAATTTGTCCTAGAACGTGTCTGCACAAAACAAAGCACTGCAATGGAATTTTATTGTACTGTGTCACGTTGTGAAATGAGAACAAAGGAGTCGGCGGCCTGTGCTTACATGGCCCACCCATCCACAATGCAACGTGCTCGGAATCACGGCAATACCACACTTGATATTTGCAACATGGGCGAAAGAATTGGAGCACACAGCAAAGGGCACTTCATCTTGCAATTTCAATCTATGCAGGCCATGCAAGTACGTTTAAATAAATTACAGAATACTCTGTTCGGACAGCTCCCCCAGAGCCACACAAACGTGCACTGGAACCCTATGGTGACACTACCACAGGACACGTGCCACCATCAATCTGGCCTCTGAAAACGTTCTTGCAGTCACAGCGAACCCTTTGCTCATGATGAATTTCTATCACAGCATTACATCAGAGTGACACTGATGCTTCTGAGGCTCTAGAATGCAGTCTGTCTAACACTCGGTCCTGCCCATATAAACTTGTTACGGTCTGGATTGAGGGTGGACATCGGTGCCCTGCCGTCTCGGCTCCCCTGGCTGGGCAACGCGCAGTTACAGAATCAAGCTGTCTCAGCATCCTTGATGCCGACTGTGAATTCACTGAAGAAAATGGGAACCTCCAGCATCCGTGGAAAGTCACTTCTGTTTTTAAAAATAGATAAAGCTCTTAGCTCCAAAAAAGTCAATGAAGAAACTTCACAGGGTACAGAGTGCAGAGAAAAGCGGGGGTAGGGGAGTGGATAAGCAAGGTAACTGCCTTTGTTCAGTCCATCTGAGCGAGAAAATGCACACTAGCAATCCTGGGGCCATGAGCACCTCAGAGGAGAATCACACACTTGTAAGGACGTGAAATAGGAAAGGAAATCAATTTTACATAATGGCAAGTATGTTAGTGACAAATTGACTTGTTCAAAATGATTATGTAACTCTCAGCAAGCAGGTCACCTACATGCTGCCCTGTTCTCACGCAGGACTGACCATGAGTGACCACTGCCACTTTCATCCCGCGGTGATAGCCGAAGCTCATGACAAACCAGATGCTGTGCTCAACGCAGCACAGAGGTCTCTTCTCTCTTCTCCCTCCCTTTTCTGACAAGAGCCAAACAGAAGGAAAATGATGAAATTTCCTTCGTGATATTTCCTAACCCCCATCTCATCTCCACCCTCAAGAAAACCTTCGTAAGTTACTACGAATGCTACACAGAGCAACTGAGAAAGATAAATATCCATACGGTCTTTGAAATAAAATCTCTGTGCAAAAGGACGATGAAGTTCAACGTTAAAGCCTTCACATCACTCATCTATATTTTTACAGTTAATATTGTATCATCAGCTCCCTCAAGATTTTTTGGAGGCTTCCAAAGTTATTGTTCATAACAAAGTATGCCACTGAAGTTCATCTTCCCCATTAGCACAGCTATCGGTCACCGGGCAGAGAGAGAGAAAAGTAAGGAACTGCTCCACACGGGACAAGGCGACTTAAGGAAGGGTTTGGGGTGTTAGCGTGTGATACTTGAGAACACCTCAGAAACGGACAACCAGTGCGGATTAAAGGAAAAGATAAACAAGTGTGAGAACCAGGTGTGCAGGGGGTTCTAGAAGACGTGACTTGGTAGGGGGACAAGTAATCATACTGAATATTAAAATGAAGCCCCACATAAGGAGGCGAGATGGAAAATGATAATAAAGACATTAGATTCTACCCTCGATGTTGACAAAATGCCCCTTTTTTCAGGTGTAACAAATTGTAAGGCTGAGAGCTAATAATTATGAGCCATTTTCTAAATTATTTAACAACCACTATTTCTGTCTCTGGATATAGTTTAATTGAAATCTAAACATAAATACTGTTAATGCAGTTTAACATAACCTTTCAAAAACACTTATTATAAAATATTACGCAAAAGTCAATCGATCAGGAAATCACTGAAAAGCTTTTAAAAACGACTTCAAAACTTTTTAAATATAAAAGTTCTTTTAAACAAAATTAAGTATTTTTCAGCAATTATTGGTATTGGTGATTTGAATTTTCAGTTCTCTTTTTTTTAATCCTTGCCTCAGAATATGCTTAGAGAGAGGAAGAGAGAGAGGGCAGGAGGGTAGGAGAGTGGCAGGGGAGGGAGGAAGGGAGGGAGACAGAGAAACACTGAGTAGTGCCTTGCCCATGCGGTGCCTCCCCTACACTCCCCTAACAGGGACAAACCCGCCATCTTTTAGTACATGGATGACACTCCAACCAACCAAGCCATCTGGCCAGGGCCTCAGTTCTTTTTAAAAAAGTCAATTGGACCCAAAAGTCCCAAGGAAACCATCTGTTACGCCAGAAACGAGTGTTTAATCCATTTTGAATCAGCCATCTATGACCATAGATCAACACTAAAAAAGCAGTGTTACGTGAAAAGTACTCAGTTCCATTCCCACAGCAGTTAACAAAAAAAGATGCAAATCTGCTGAGTCAAAATTATTTCACATCATTTACATCTGTCATTAAAAAGAACAATTTTTACTACTTTGCTTTTAAAGCCAAATTACTCAACAAAATGTGTCGAACCCAGTCCATTCATTAGCTTTTATGCAAATATCATTCTGCATATCAACTATTTCTATTCAGAATTTCTTCTAACAATGTTTAGCAAATCTGTACAAAGCACTGTTTGGATTTGTAGCAAACAGAAAACTGGGTTTGAAATTTAGAGGTACTTGGCACTAACTTCTATGGATAAGTACTATCATATGATTCATATTTGTTAAGATTCTCTCCCGATAACGTACATAGTTTATTTTTTCAGATTCAAATTCCCACTTTTCTTAGGAGCAAGCACTAAATTACTGTCTATTTATTGCATTGTATTTCCACTGAAAACAATAATTACTAAAAAACCAATATTCTTATGCTTATAGGCTAATCCTTTGGGAAGATTCATGATGATAAAGATCATAATTGCTCATCTGAACCCCAAGTGGCTAGATGTATTTGGAAATTCAGAGTTTTTCATATTTTAGGAACGCACCAAAGCGCATCATTCATGCCTCACCATGAAAGCCAATAATATACCTGCAGAGAAATGCATGAATGTTCCCATTATAAATCATCTGATGTCCATTCAGATCAGTTCGTCACTAAATACGGGCCAAATTTATAAAAATAATTTTGTTTCAATTTTCAGAGCTTTTTAGATTCAGAAATTCTGAATAATGTATTATGCATAATCTATACATTGCAACCTTTAATATCTGAAAATATGTCTCAGGAGGCTGTGTTCTGTAAGCAAATACATAACTAATCATAATCAGGAATCTATACCTAACCGTAAGCCTCGAGTCCTATACCTCATGCTTTCCCAATGACTGTATCCAAAAGTAATAATGATAATTACAATATCTCGTGGGGATAATGAACACTTCTCATCGTAGCAGCATCAGGATGAATATATCTTCACAGCGGACAGAACAAAGGTTGTGCACAGGACCTGCACTCAGGGCTCTGCTAGTCACTTCTCTTCCTTAGCATACAAATGAGTTGGAGACCGCTACCAGGGCTCCCAGGTTTGCATGAGCCAGACCTGCACAAGCAAATGCACGATGCTATGAATTTCCTAGTTTACATTTTCATTTCACTCAAGTCCAACAGAGGAAACACGCTCATTCTCCTGGACAGAAGAGCAAAATAGAAATCAATTTTAAAAAAACCTCAACATGGAGAGACTTCTGTTTTGATTTCACTCCCTAAAGGCCGACCAAAGTATAAAAGGTTTTAGAAATGGGAAAAAATAATGGACATAATAAACATGATCTGGATTTCACAGTGGTAGAGTGAAGAAGGCAGTAATCACCCAAAGCACACCCTCATAGTACTGACGGAGAAACAAATTCACAGGCCTTTGTTCCATTCCACGTGGAATCAGCAGCAGGGCTAGGTTCTCTGACATTTTCCTCTAAGCCACCAATCTCGTGTGCTTTTGCTCACTGAGTTGGCGATGGCAAGAAACTTCTGACTACTCTGTGATGAGATCTAATCTTTCTTCCTCAAAATATTTCTAAACAGAGAGTCAGCAGAGAAAGCCAAGCCCCACCAGGCACCCTTGCCTCATAGGGAGTATCCCGTCTCCTGCTGAAATGCCCGTGTTCGTGAGCTCTCCTCATCTGCCAGGGCTCACCTTTGATCACAATTACCAAAGGAACTTCATATTCCAGAAGTACGAAGTTGTTTTCAAAGGGAATCACTTAACTTACAACCAAATACCTCCCTGATTTCTGGCACTGAATAAACATTTCATCAGCTAAAGTACTGGTTAATAATCAGCACAGAGATCCGATTCCATCATATTAACTTCTTTCAAGGAATAAAAATAGAAGTTTGACACTTATAAAATTACACAGATGAAGAAAGAAAAAAATTGATATAACTAAGACCAAATAAAATCAAGTTAAAATTCTTCTACAATCTGTAATGATGACCCTATGTTTTATGTTTTTTGAAAATCCGTTTTAATTTTAGAAGAGGAAATATACCCAGATTTGTCCTAATTGGTGACAGACAAGCAAAAAACACCTCCTAATACCTTAGTTCATACATTTTCATATGAATTTGCTTTAAGAAAGCATTCAAAATATTTATTTGCCTATACTTCCATTCTCAAATGCATCTAGCTCTTTCTCTTATCACATTCCAAAATAAATTCTGTTCAGGTAAGGGACCTTTAGTAAAAGACAGGAAACGTTTCAAGGCCACGCTTCGTAGTCCTAATGCACACTGCTTTTTCCCTCTTAAAGCCGATGAGCATCTTCCTGTTTGCAAGTGCGAGGTGGCACCAAGGGGACAGGGGACAGAAGCTGCCCCCAGAGCCCAGGAGTCGGACTTTATCAGCAAGAAGAGGGTGGAAAAACAGTTGAGACAACTGATCTGGAAGAGACTGATGGAAGATGAGATGTTCATACCCAACTGAAAAGAAACCATTCGAAAAGAGTGAACGCGTTCTGAACTGCAAAGAGAAGTGAGATGACTCCCATAGCACTCAGAGAACCACAGTCATGGAACAGGACCACCTAGCTGGGCCCCTCCGTCAGAGGTCAAGAAATGACGGCCTAGAGAGGGCGACACATGTGCCCTTAGTACACAGCCCTCGATCCAGAACTTAGGTATCATCTGGTGCAGATGTGTTTCAATAAATTTTGTCATTTTCACAATGACTAAACTGTATTTGTATAGCACGTTTATTAACATTCATACCTAGTAGAAGACTAGCTCTTGCTCCAACTCAGAAATCAATAAACCAATCACAAGATATATTTAACAGCCAAATGTGAAGAAAAAAGTATTTTGCCTCTCTATATTGTTTCCTTAGCAAAGCAACTTATGCAAATAGAGTCACGTCTAATTCCCGTTGGCATGGGTTTTGCGAATCAGTATCAGTGAACAAGGAAGGTTTCCCTCGTGACAAGGTGACTGCTAAAAACTGTTTTTACTTAGTTCTAAGTTGCCAAAGCAATGAGAGCAAAAATGTGTCTGATTCTATTCTTTAAATGAACGGGACTTTCACTTTAAAGAGGAGCAACTGTCAACCACTGTGCATTAGGGCGTGCGCCAGAAGACTGGGCCATGACATTGCCACGTATCTTAGTGCCTTCTGAGAAAAAAAACCCCTTAATACTCAGCCAGTCTGAATAAAAATGAGAGATTACCTTTTTCTACAATGAAAATCTTTGATTTGTCTCATCACGTTAATAAATATTTTTCAAAGTTAACATAGGTACTTCCCACATGAAAGGGTATGGGAAATCTCTAAAATATTTCCCATATACTTTCATTTTGAGTGTATCAAAATCATACTTTATAAATTACATAACATTCTAAACTTTGTTGGAGAAGCGAACTCAAAAATATTTAAGTTTCTTAATATTAAAGTGTTTTAAATAATAAAATATTAGTTTTCCTCTCTCTTTTGGAAATATTTCTACATCAGACAGTCTTGGAACAGGGAAGGCAACACATTCTGGGACGGGCATATCTCAAAGTCTCACATGGGTGCCCCCAGACTCCCCAGAGGCAGAAAAAAATAGTGTGAGGTTCAGAACTGAGCATGTTGTAGGACCTTAACTTTGAAAGTGTGCATCATATGAAAATAAAGGCCCAACATAATAACAGTGTGATAAACAACCAAGGTGAAGCAAGTGAACCATCGATAAATTGCACTTGCAATATCAGAGAGGAAAAACGCAAAGGGAATGATGTCGACTCTAAGATTGCATGCAAATTTCAAAATGACAAGTTTCTCAAAGGGTTACGATCCACAGGAGCATTCTTACCGGTTTTGATGGGTTGATGCATAGAACATTCAAAGCTGATCATTTCTTTAAGTCAGTCTAACAGCACCCACACGTCACCTGGACCCACTCTGGTATCTAAAACTGCAAATATCAACAAGGCCTCTTCGCTAGATGTTGCCATTCAATAGAGGAAACAAGAGACTGGCTTAGAAATGTTCATTAGAACTGAAAGGCAAGTTAAGCCTTAATTTATTTCCACCCAGAAAAATGACACAAAGAACCAGCAAACGCTGGCAACGCTCACCGTCACGCCTGCCCAGCTCCCGTCCCAAGACCTTTCCTCTCAAACAGGCCCCATCTTCACCGGCTCCTAGACACGACTCCAAGGAGGCAATCCGAAAGGGACAATCCCTTACAGCCAATAACACCACAAAATGAAAGCACATGAGAGATTTCATAGGTCTGACACATACTTAGCCCTTCAAGACAAATGACATTGACACTCAGAGGGAAAAGAATGCACAAATGAATTGAATAATTACTTCTCATCAGTTATTAACAGTCAGAACTCAACATTCAACCAAGCATGGAATAAACAATAAACGAAGACCGAATGGGAACAGACGGCACGCGAACTCAGGGAGTTTCTAGTCCACTGAAGGAGCACCCAAGGAGAGGACTTCCGGAAGAGATGGGACTACGGTCAGGACAGATGCTCCGAGGAGAGATTAGGCCGTAAACCGAAGCATGGAACGAGGTACTGGTGCAGGAAGGAAGTTCCCCAGACACAGTGGTGACTGGGCCGAAATTTCTACGAGTCGAAGAACTAGGGGACTTTAAAAACACAACCCTTATTCTTCAAACTTTTGACTTTTTAGCCTGATATCTCCCAACCTAAATGCGGAGTCCAGACAACCTCATGGGCAGAGACTGTACTCCCCTCTTCTATGTGCCTGTGCTACCTGCAGCCCCCCGCACGGTGGAAGGTACGAACTGCAATCGAGCTTCACACATGTTGTTGAAAAGCACGGAAAGCCACCCTACAAGTCATGGAGATTACCTGAAATATTTTACTTTTTAAAAACACAGTCTGCACGTACTGCTGCCAAATCTGATCAAAGCAGCTGACGTGGGACCCACACAGAGAAGACTCAGGCGGATTGGCATGAGTGGGTTGGAGTTTGTCTTCTCCGGAGGAAGCCAGGCTGTGGGAAGAGGGGCGAGCACAGGGACCGGGCACACTGCTGCGGGAGGCGAATCTGGCTCCTGAGAAGATGGCCAAGGCTGACTCACCACACGTCCATGTGTGCCTGCCACTCTTGTGCAAGGAAGTAGCTCAAGTGTTCACGACTCAGGGAGGTGGGCGTACACATCCTACAGCCCTGCTGATTGGCCCTGCCCTTCGCAGGGGGCATTCAGGAGCCGTGATTCTACCTGAGACCAGCGTGCACAGCAGCCCGTTGTGGGTTTTCCCAAACTGTGGAAAGGAAGGTGTCTTCACCAACACCATGCTCAAGCCAACTTGTTGAAAGAGAGCTTTGTCCCCAGGGGCTGTAAATTGAGATGTCATTGATCACATGCAATTCTCTTCACAGCAGTGGGTGATGCTAACCCGAGAGGTTAAGGGAGGGAAAAACACGGCCTCGGCCTCAGACTGCACAATCCAGTCCGAGACAGTCATGTCAGTAACACCATTATTTACAGAACAGGAAAGGAAATAAAGCTTGGAAGGTAACTAATGAAACAGACTACACACCATTCATTCAGTAGATTTCTACTGAATGCCATTTACATGCCAAGCACTTAACTGTGTCATGTAATAAAACACCCTAAATTATTATTGTACAGTGGAGGAAACAAGAGACTCCCAAGTTCAGATACACTCCCAACTTTAGATACAGGAAAAAAGGTGAAGCTTCCAACCCAGATCTGTCTGACATACAGCTAAGGAAGAGAATTTTAAAAAAATAAAAAGAAGTTGGGAGAGAGGCAACTTAAAGCAATATGGCAGGGCTGTGGGAACACCACATACAAAGCAAAAGCAAGAATGTGCCAGTTTCTGAAAAAGAGGCATGGGGACATCACTGCGTAGGCAGCTCGGCCATAAACGGCTCAGCCTCTAAGGGCTGCTTCTATAGTTGGGATTTAGCGGAAGTCTCGCGTGTATGCCCAGAATTACAAAAACTACCCAAGCAGCTTTGCTTACAAACCGATAAGGCCCGACGTCAGCAGTGCCGTTGTGAGACACAAACACCAACAGGAAAGTACATCCTGATTATATTTTAGAGACAACTGGCTTCACACCCAGCAGATCTGCTGTTGCAGCTTTAAGTGAACTACGAACACCTATTTCGGCCCCCGTGTGGTGCAAACCACCGAAGGCGTCTGCTGTGGGAGAAACAATCCGTGAATTGATAAATCAATTCCCCTTTAACTCCTCTTATTTAGCTCACTAATTTTGCTTTAATTCCCAGCCATTTTTTTCCAGCCAACATGTAAAATTATGTTTGGATTTCACAGATCCGCCCTGACTGAACATGTGTTCAGGTTAGGGAGCTATAGTTAGCCGATACTTTCCCACACTACAGTGATGAGTCAAAGGCAAGGTTTTTATTTAAACCTCTGTGTGAGTACCTGTTAAAGTGTAAGTGGGTCAGCAGTGCACTGTTCTTGCTTCAGATATTAGTCAGCGTTCACCTCTAGCTTATACACACGTACACAAACATTATGTCAGGGGTTTATGAAAAACGACCAAGTTCATTTAACAAGTATTAAACTACGTCTCCAACCAAAAAAGTTCAGACATTTTAACTGCAGTTATAATAATAATATTAAACAACAGTGTCATGTACAGCCAAAACTTTTATTTGTATTGCTTTTATCAGAAATGTTAGAACCGATGACTACTATATTATCCATTAATACAACAATAAGTTACGGGCAGATGGGTAGAAGAGGGAAGAATTAGTGGACATGTCACCACATACAGCGAGCGGCTATCTCTGATGGACACGAGTGTGACTCGCACGCACCCACACACCAACTTGTCAACATCAGTCTGTGTAGCTGCAAACTCATTTCTGAACCAATCCACTTTTGTTTTCAGTAAAGGATAAGCAAAATGACTGTTTCCTATGCGGTGCCGGCACATGCCCTGTGTCACTTCAAAGGAAACAAACACAGTGACACATCCGATTTGCTGTAATTTGTTTTGAATGAGTCTACTGAAAAGTTAGCAATTTGCATGCTTACTAAGGTAAGTGAAAGTAAAGAATCAATTTTCACATGTTCGATACAATGTCACCGATCTATGAGTTTGCTTTTTCATTCTGCAAGCTGAGAGGAAAGGCATGTAATGTGAATTGGCAATTGTGTCAAGGATTTCTAGTTGTTCTCGGAGAATATTTACAGGCTCGTCACAGCACAGATGGGTGCTGACCAAGGAGGATCATTTCTTCTGGAGGATTCCAAATCCTCTATTTAAAATTTAAAAGGGAAAGTACATTTCTCATAAATTGTAGAAAATATTTCAATTTTTCTAGGACTTAAAATTTTGCAAAGAAACTATTGAAGAATCTCCCTTACTTCTTAAAATTAAAAAAAAAAATCTAATAAGGAATAGAAATAAACTTGTTTGGGAAAAATCTAAAAATATTCTGCACTAATATATATTGTCTTCTTATGTTTCCTTTATTTTTCTAATGCACTTTTCTCTTTTGCTATTTCCCTTCTTCAAAAATGTGTTCTTACCAGGATTACTACCACCAAGGGTCAATGGGTACCTCATACACTCAAGGGATCACACTGTCAAGGAGCATCGCAGGGCTTCCCCACTTTTCATATTGTAGGTGTGAATGAACAAGAAAGCAAAGAAAGGTTCGGAGACTTACTTGCTGTCATACAGTAAGAAAGTGACAGAACCAGCACAAGGATCTAGGGTTCGTGGCAAACTACCTAAATGAAATTAAATATTAATCAGCCAAGAACAAACAACCACGTCTTTCAAAAAAGAAAAGTCCCTAGCCTTTGATACCCACTTAACCACATCAACATGAAAATCATCACCATCATCACCGAAGCCTTCAGAAGGCAATTATTTGAGCTAGAAAGGGAACACACTACTCCTCGACGAGAAGCCACTGAATTAAAGACTCAGACAAGAGCACAAGGAGACACGCAATGGCTCTCCGCTGCTCCCCGAGGCAGGAAAGGCAGGACTCACTCCAGACCTCGGGAGTAAGTTTTCAAAATAATCCAACTTACCAAAATAACCATCAGGGAAACAAAACATTTTTTAAAAAATTATTATCAATTAAAGGCATATGAAAGTTGATTCTCAAGGCAAAGAAATGTTTAGCTTATTACCAATATCTGCATATAAAGGAAAAGCTATTACCATCTTTAAAATCCACTTTACCATTCAAGTGAAAGTGCTGAGCACGAATCAATAACTTATCTCTAATCAATTATTTCAAACGGCTTCTGGTAGCTGTCGACTGTTTCCAAGCCGCAGTACGATCACTCCAGGAAGCTGGCAGTGGAACAAAACCATCGCCAATGATCTGCCGCAGAAATACGCACGGCTTAGAAGGAACTGAAATGCCTTCCTGATGCTGGACCGACCCAAACATTCCTGGTGAGGACACGTCTCACCTCGCCGTGCAGGGTCACGAAAGGCCTGGGATAGTAGGAGATAGAATCTTCATTTCAAGCACACAGAACATCCATGTCTGAAAACGCTGACACACCTTCTCTAAGACAACATCCCGTGTGCACTGAATCCCAGTTCCTCCAGAGTACCCCGCTGGACTCCATGATCCAGGAAAGTTTGAGAAGCAGATACCTTCTGCTCTCAATTCTTACATGAGGTTTCAGTAGCTTAACACAAGACAGGCTGGCTTTTCAGCCCTACCCACAGTACACAGAGGAGAGCAGGAGATTCTCCACTGCACAGAGGCCCCGCTAAGGCTTCCTCGCTCATCCTCCTCTGCATTCCGTCACATCGAAGGCAAGAGCCTCACGGACACAGCCTTGAAGTGACAGACACGCTGTCCACTCCCTGGGGCCACGGGCGTGATCGTACCTCACCAGCAGAAAGGCTGGGAAATGAAGTCTAGCCGTGTGCCCAGGAGGAAAGGGCTTAATGAACACACAGAAGTGTGTACCGCAGCATCTTTTGACATTATTAATACATTTGGCTTACGGTAAAATTTAATTACTTTGACAATTCCTTTGTTAACTACAGAACTTCAGTTTTCAGTGGCAGTGCCTTTAATTACGAGTGAATGGCAGAGGTAAACAAATACAGGTAATTTTAAAACAGATCTCGGCCAACCCCCTTTCACTGTTTAGTCCAGCTGTCCCTCATCCTTTGATGACTGCACTGAAACATTCACTATGAAAACTGTAATCTACTTTAATTGGACACAATAAAAACGAAACAGCTTGGGCCCGAAAAATAAAACCTGATTCATCTACTGATACATCTAGTCACGTTCCTCAATACTATTACAAGATGTTTAGAGCATGATAGAGACACACAGAAAACACAAAAACCATAAAAAAGGAAAGTTATTATAAGAACTACCTGGAAAAAAAACAGGAAAACCAGAACACAGTTTTAGCAGTTTTTAAAAATTATTACAGGTTGCAAACAAAGACAGGATTTTTTACCAACTCATACCACAGATTTTTACTAAGGAAAAAACTTTTCTATGAATTCGCTTATTGCTAAATAAGACACTACTGTGTTTTTTTAAAAAAAGAAAATTAAGAGATACAGAAGGCTGCAGGCTCAGCCACAGAATGTCACCCCCCTCGTTCCCAGTTTGCACGTGTTACTTGGACAGCTCCCACCCATCTGAGCTCATCAAGCACAGGCAACAGGAGGCAGGGCACCTGGGCCTTGGCCGTGTCACAGCTGCTTGACTTCTGGAATTCAGAGAAAATGGAAGGGGAACTCGGTGAACTGAATGTTCTCTCAAGAATGTCAGTTCTGTCCTCTGAGATAAAGAACTGATTGCGTGGACGTAAGCCACAATTCGCTCAATGGCTGGCAGGTGTTCATATTGCAAGGAATGTTCACTATCAGGGCATGATCACGTTACAAAAGCTAACACTCCGCTAAAAAAAAAAAATATATATATATATATGGTCTCCAGCGCCCACTGCTGTTAAAAGGGCCTGTTTTCTGGAACAGGGGCCCCTACTGCTGCCACCTCCGAACAAACACTGTACTAAGTGAGGCGGATTTCTCTGCAGGCTGCTACTGAAGGTGCCTTCCTGGCGGCCGTGGAAGGATCGGAGGGTTCTATCGCACCTCCAAAGTATTTCGTACAGGACCCTTGCGGCAGGTAAGTAACCATTTTTCCACCCATGTGAATCCCTTCATGAGATCAGTAGATTGTTTTTCTGGCCACAAGTAGCAGATGATGCGGGAGAAGTGATGTTGGAGAAGGAACTGGGGCAGTGTGCAAGACGCCCCACCCAGCGCTCCGGGCTGAAGGCCCCAGGACACTGGGGTCCTGACCAGAGCTGGGCCCCATGAAACGGGTTCCTCAGCACAGCTGGGCCTGAGCCAGGGATGGCACCTTCTCATCCACAAAGACCCAGGAGAGGGAGAAGGGAAAAGATGAAAGCTGTGTCACGCGCATGGTCCATTTCAGGGAAAAGCAGGCCTTGGTGGTGTCAGGGGACAGACGGGCTGGCAAATGCTGCTCCTTGACCCCATTATTTATTCACCTCCTTTTCTACAGAACCCCGATGTTTAGCTGGGAACACAGGTGACCTTAATCAAGACTACTTCCCAGCCTCCCCTGCACCCAGGAATTATGATCGGACCGTCCCAGGCAATACACAGCAATGCACTGCAGCAGCTTCTGGCATCACCCGCGCAGAGGCGGCTGGCCCGCATCCCTTTGGCGCTGCCTCCTGTCCCCCCTCCTGATGCTGGGGACAGGGACAGCACCCGGGCCCATTAGGAATGAGGGAGCTGCAAGGGCCTGCGTCCCTGAGCAGTGTAACGAGACCTGCCCTGGAAGACTTACAACAAGAAGAAAAAAAGCCCCAAGGCCTGAGAGCACACGTGAGGGGATGGGAGGAACTGAAACACAGCATGTGGTCTAGGTCCCCACAGGCACTGCTGGGTTATTAGATCCTGACCCTTACAAAGTCAGCAAACCAATGTATACTTTTGGAGCAATAAGAGGAAGGCTTCCTAAATGTACTTCTTTTGAGAGGATCTCCATTTAATGAATATATTCCTGTTGATGGAATTCATAACAAGAATAGGTCAAATATTCACATAATTTTGCCTGAGGACTTTATGAATTGTAACAGTTATACCCGACAAGACAATACAGGTTAAGTCTCTCAGAAGTTCTATCACTTCTACATAAAAGTGATCAAGAGTAGACTTTGGCCTTCCGTGAGGAAAATCAATTCTGAGGACATACTGCATATTTTACTTCCAAGGACTGGTCTTTCTCTGAGGAAGAGAGTCAAGTATTTTAATACGTTCCCTTTTTATCTTGTAAACAACTTAACGTCTGAGAGGGATGAAGGAAACATTTTAACATGATTCTTCTTAAAGCCCTACATACAACAAAGGACTTAAATACTGACAATATTCTCCACCCAAATTCCTATTGGTCTTGGTGCACATCCAGAAACTGTATGTATGAAAAAAAAGAATATATATACATATGCTTTCTCCATGGTTTTAAAAGCATTTCCTATTTATTCCATAATAAGTTTATAATTTTTATAAGAAGACATTATACAAGACTGCTTCTTTGACAGTTATCAAAATAAGTTTACCTGTGCATCACTTTCAAATTTCAAACACAAAGATACTGAAATACGGTCAAAATTCCTAGATTTTAATATGAATTTCAATTGGTGACAACTATGCAATTCCTTGACAATTACACTCTCAATTTTTTTCTTTGCTTTCTTTCTTTTTTTTTTTGCAATGACTGGTAGAAAAGTTATATTTTTAATTTAATTTTTATTATGTATACTCAGTACAGTATTCATTTCTCACTTAATATGGCTTGCTCACAAGGACAAGGAAATCTGAGCAACACTGTGCATTATATTCACCCTTTAGATAAAAAACCGTTACATGCTGGATCAATTCCTTTTAACATTTCATTTGAGGAGGCACACGATTACAGGTATTCAGTCTTCATCCATGTTAAGACATAATAATGCTTAAGGAGATAAACATAACATGAAATTACATTTGAATTTGTAATTTATTTCAATGAGATTCCAACCATTTGTGTTCCCTCTGTCTTGACATTCACATGAAAGAAGAGTGTTTCATTAACAATCCAAATGCAAATCAGCAAAACATGAGGCCTTAGATAATACTGTAGTATTTTTAAAGTTTAACTAAAAACTAAGATAAAAAGCTGTTAATTGATAAATAGCTTACTCAATTTTAGCATGATTTCAATTTTGAAACTGAATACTGACATTAAAAAAATGAAGCAAATAATCCACCTTACAGAATTTAGTCCTTTGCTTACAAATTTTACTTTTTTTTGGGGGGGGGGTTAATATAGGTAACGTGCTCCTTAAATAATCTCTTTGCACTTTGTGTCTCTAGAAATAAAATTATCCTCAATATTCCTACATTCCTTCCTTTCCAAATGAGGCCACTGTCATACATAGTAAGGGGCTACTGAATCACAGGCTTACATCAGTGGGACCAAACCATACGCAGAAGAGGTTAACAAGTCCATTGTCAGATGAGGAATCGTAAGAGGCAGAATTCTTCATCACAGCTTCATAGAAGAGATGCAGCAGTTTCTATCTGTGCCGTTTCAGTAGCTGCTGCACTGTGAGTTTGCTTCTCCTTATGAGGCTGACAGCAGGGGGAGGGGCAGCTCTTCAGGGGCCACGACACCATTGGCTCTTGTTCTGCCTGTGTTACAGGGACTATTCACGGACACGTGAAGCACTTTTTTTGGCCTATGAAGGCAATTGATCATCTATGGCATTTATTTCATTTTTTAAAAGCTTCAGAGTAGAGAAATCTAGGTTTCTGTTCTCCCAAAGGCATGAGGAGGGAAATAAATCTCTTTTTGTACCACTCTGAGTATAAATCACAAATGAAACCACTCTCTCTGGGTATCAATTATTGCTTAAGAATTCCAGCAGTGCTAACCTACAGAGGGCTGCTATAGACTCAAATTTAAAAGCTGATTGTTTCTAACTCCTATTTGTCAAAAACAGTATTACAAATGGGTATAACCTAAAAATTCTATTCAATTCATGGCACAGCTAAATTACTAGTATTTGAGTAAGACCCCACAGACAAGGCAGCGCGGTAGGACCACTCCACTCACAGGGACTCACACGTGGCGTGTTCAAACTTGGGACTCTGTGGGTTTCCAACCTTACTGTAATGGCAATAAAATGAACAGAAAAGGCATTTTATGAAAGTTGTAATAAAAATTGTACTAGATATGTATACCCAGTGCTAAACTACAGTAGGGTGTTTCATAAAATGTACCCGAACACTTAGATAATTCAAAACAGAATAAAACAGTCATAAAAAATAACACTCATAGCCAAGTAATGCTTCTTCTGGATAACTGGAAATTAGCTCATGATTTGTATTAGGGTTGGGTCATTATGATGAGCCAATCAGATTACAGAAATGTACCTAAATTCTTTTTACCTGATTCTTTTTTACCGATTTTGAGAGCTCAGAAAGGAGATACGTATTTATGTTAGGTCCAGATCCTTTAAGCACTATTTCCTTCACAACTGCTGCTAATAATGTATCCAAGTCATAATCATGTTCAAATCAACATAACACTATTGACAAGTAACATAAAAACAAAATTATTTCCCTCTTATTTTTAAAACGCTCTGCCGTAGCTGAGGATTAGATAGAGTGTGTCCTTAAAGAGGCTGAGCAATCTTTAGCTACTTACTTCAAAGAGATAACGTGTCCTAATTTTAATAAGTATGACTGAGCATTTTTAAGAATTATCACAATGTCAGCTTTTGGGAACGTAAGATAAAGAGATAAAACTAATACTTTTCGCTAATATTTTAAATTGAAATATACTTGGTTATTAAAGTCTCACACATCTGTTTTTCACAGCTGGGCTTCTATCTTCATTAGAGAGATGAATATGCAAAACCAGACAGCCAGACAATATCAAGTATGCAAAACAACAATAACAAAAGGTTTTCAAAAAATATTTTTCAAAAGAAAAAAGAAAAAAAATTTAAAAATTGAGCAAACCCTGAAAAATTAATAATAATTATACTAACAATGGAAATTTTAACAAAAGGGTTGAATGATAAAACTCAAGAAATCTTTAAAAAGCAAAATAAGGAGACAAAGACAGGGCAAAAATGAAAATAAAAATAAGAAACAGAGGATCATTACAGGAAGTTCAACAACAGACCCAGGAAAAGGAATTTAAAACAGTGACCAGATATTGTCAAAGGTAGAGGATGAGATAATTTCCTAGGAGAGGAGCTTTCATAGCACAAGGTCTTGCTGTGACCCTAACATCTAACAGATTGTTTAAAAAAAAGTCCACGCAAAGCACCAACATTGTGAAATTTCAGAACTTTAAGGATAAAAAGAGCTCTGAAAAGCTCCCAGAGAGATACGAAGACAAGTTACATAGAAAGGAATTAGCATCAGAAAAGTACAAGAGCACTGGACACACTAAGATTCTTGAGCAATTATCTCCAAAGTTATGAGGGACAATGAGTTCTAACCCAGAATTCCCCACCCTCTTAATCAATTAAAATGGAGATCAAATAAAGATTTTGTAGACATGTCCAGACCCAAAACTATGACTTTTAACACAACTTTCCTTTGGCAGCTAAGAGTACACATCTCGAACAAACAAGGAAAGTATGGCATCCAGAACACAGAGGACACAACACGGGGGGCTATGTTGAAGAATAACACGTGCATCAGACCTGCAGAGAATGGGATTCAGACTCAAGGAAACAGGAGGCTCAGCGAGGGCTCCAGGATGGGGAGGGAGGGGGCAGAGATGGCCATCTGATGTGTTTGACCGTGTGGGAAAATTACTGAAAGCCACGACAAAAGTTCTAAAAGAATCGGGAAAAAAATACATAATCAAATAAAGGCTAATAGAAAAATGCATAGGTAACTTTTAACCCTAACAATAGTAAGTTATAGAAGAAAAAAAATACAAGAGTTACATGGCTGCACATGTAACGTTCACTACGGATGGAACCAAAACTTGCGAAATGACTACACGGAGAGGCTGTGGAGCACGGAGATGTGAGAGAGACAAACACTAACAACAGGCACTCAAGAGCATCTGTCTACGATGGATTAAACCAGTAAAGACTAGTTTAAACATATTATGTTAAAATATGGTAAATCTGGTGGATAGAACACCACACTGTCTGACTGCATAACTACATATGCATTTACTTCTATGAATATAGAATTAAAAAAACTCCCCATTGATAATAAAAGATCAGAGCAAGTAGCTGGGTAATACTGGTATTCATTCAACCCTCCCAAAAAGTGGTCAATGTAGTCAACTTTCCAAAGGCTATCTCAGCAGGCAGTATGGTCTCTACACTTGGCTCTTGTCCCCGAAAAGGCAGCAGAACACGTCCCTGCACATCTCCTCCCAACGATTAAGCCTTAAAATCATTCCAACGTTACAGCCAGGCACTAAGAGGTTAGTTTTCAGGACTAAAGCATTGCAATCAAACCTTCAGAATTTGCCTATTGTTTCTGAGAAAAAACTATGCATTCTAAGTAGCTGTCAAGTCTATTTGTTATTGTGAAATGAGAACTAAAAAAAAAATCTACATTCAAAACATCTGCAAAACAGAAAAACACCCTAGGAGAAGCATCAAATGAGAAACAACTGCAACCTGTAAGGATCAAAGAAACTTTCTTTCCTGCAGGACCTGGGAGGTGGGTATTGACTGACCGTGAATTTATGTTAACTGAATGATGAATTATATGCTCTTCTCACACAACTATGCTTACGCTATATGTACACAACAGTTTACACTGATGCATGACTGACAACTGCCTGATTCAGTGAGTCAATAAATGCTCTTGCAAATGTGTATAAACAGATTTTATATCAGTTTACAAAGAACATACTGATTGAGTGAACCACATAAATATATGCAGATCTAACACTTAGACAAGACTACCCAATAAAAAGTAGCTATATAGATTTTTGTGTAAATTATGAAAGCCCTGAGAAGTGACTTCATAAGCAAGATGTATGTGCACCGGTATACGGAAACGGCAGAAATCAATCAGCCTAGGCAACCCGTATCACAGTGGACTATTAAAATATGAATTAGATTAACCAAGTTTTATTTAAGCAAAAGCATTCGGAAAGCATAAGGTACTTGACAAAATGAAAATTACTGGTTCTTCTTTTCTCGTTACTAGTAATAATACTGCTTATTGCTTCAATTTACTGTGGGTACAGTTCTAATTTGAGTTAAATACCTGTTTGTGCTTGTATTACAGCAAGTTGTGATTCCTATGTAGAAACTGAAGAGACTGAGTATCTACCCAAGATCAGGAAGAGCCTGGCTCCAAACAGAAATTTTTGGACTCAAGACCCTGATCTTAACCACTACAATTATTGTCAGGTAGGCTTGTTTCTGACATTAACCACCATAAATTTATAATCTAAAGGCTCCAAATTTAGTCAAGTGGGACAGAAAGAAGATTAAATGATTTTTCAGATTAAAAAAAACTGATACCAGACATGAGAAGTTTTGCATACCATGAAGATTTTTTAAAAATAATTTTTAAAAATATTTGAAACCCAATAATATACATACAAAAGCATAAGATGTCACAGAAATAAAGTTCCAAACTCTCAAAATTTTAGTAAAATCCTCCAACGCACTAATCAGTAGATACATATTAAAATAACAATAGGATATGATTTTACACCATAATTACTGGCAAGAGTGGGGAGAATGATCACTTTCAACATTTCTGCCCGGAATATGATGATGACACAACCGGTTTAGGGAAACACTGTTGAGCGTGGGCTTATTTTAATCCAACAATTCCATTTTTAAAATGTAACCAAGAGAGAATCTACTTCAAGTATTTAGACACACAAAGATGCTCAATAAAATCAGTACCTAACCCAGGCCGGTGTGGCTCAGTTGGTTGGAGCATCATCCCATAAACTGAAAGGTCGTGGGTTTGATTCCTAGTCACGGCGCATGCCCAGGTTGCAGGTTTGGCCCCTGGTCGGGCACTGACCGATGTTTCTCTCTCACATCGATGTTTCTCCCCCTCTCTGTCTCCCTCCCTTCCCTCTCTAAAATCAATAAGCACAACCTTGGGTAAGGAGAATAAAAAATTAAAATTAGTACCTATACCATAATAGTGAAATATGATAATTTTACAACAAAACTGATATAACCAAACCCAATAATCTAAAAGTAGATATGTACCATGCTTTATGAAAAAGATACATTTCTAGTGTGCTACACATTCAAAATTTGTGTTTGAGCTGCATAATAGAGGGTCCTCATTTTCAATATAAAATTATTAATGATTTTTTTCAAAGAGCACACTCCTTCACTACTTTGAAGCACATCCAGTATTACTAAAGAATTATTTTTTATGTATACATATATAGAATAATTACATATATATGCACATACATATGCAATGAAGGCACTACAATGTGACTAACAATCTGAAATTTACCTGTCTCATTAAATAACAGGGATCTGGAATTAGTAAGTGTTCCAAATATAAACTAAAAATCAGTATATTAGAAGTTTAAAATATTTTTCTGGTTGAAATGACAAATAAGTGTATCTTAACAATTTAAAACTCAACAAATTTTAAAAACCTAAACATTCCAAAAATATTTGTCTCACCTAAACCCCTACCACCTTCTTCCCGATCCTTTTTTTAGCCAACTTTGTCTCTTTATTAAACCTTGTGATTTTTCCAGATTTCAAAAGAGCCAACCTTATTAACCAAAGTCGCTTCAAAAACGATTATTCAGCCCTGGCGGGTGTGGCTCAGTGGACTGAGAATCAGCCTGTGAACCAAAAGGTTACCGGTTTGATTCCCAGGCAGGCCACATGCCTGCACGGCAGGCCAGGTCCCCAGTTGGGGCGTGCAAGAGGCAACTGCTTGACTTTTCTCTCCCTCTCTTTCTCCCTGCCCCTAAAAGTAAATAAATAAAATCTTTTTAAAAATGATTACTGAATCTGTAAATGTGATTACATAATTATCACGTCTTATATGTTAAATGCCACTTACGGAAACTATGCTAAGGAAAGCAAATTAATATTCATAAAAAAGGACGTAGATGAGAAAAAAAAGCATTTTCTTCCTGTTAGAAGAAGCAAAGCCTTTGTCCCCAGGTAACCAGACCAATTTGCTTTGGACCTGAAGGATTTCCTCGAGCCCCACCCCACACACCCAGTCAAAATCCAAACCTGCTAATTCTGCCCTTAAACATCTCTTCAACTCAGGTACGTATGCCCCTTCTTTAACAGCCTCCCGTTATTAAAAATAATTATATAAAACGCTTCCCATTTTACCATTCTGCCAAGAAAAACGTGGGAGAGAAGGGGACAATGACGGGCTGTCAAATCTCCAATCTGTGTCACGTTCACTGAACTCCCCAGGTTGAAACCATAGCTTGAATGTATGTCAGTCATTACCAATAAATCACTAAAAGTAGATGAGGGTATTCAGACAATGTTAAGACTTAAAACACAGATTCTACTGTAAAAAATTCTCCATGGCATAATCTGGGAGATTTCCATTGTCCAATAGACACAGAAATTCAGAAATTCCAGTATCATTAAAAAAGTATTTTAATGAGCATCAGATGGATCTACAGTACTACCTGGAGGATGATCTAGTAACTAAGTATGAGACTGAGGATTACTAAATATAATGATTATCCAGGGACAAGGCTTTGTCAAATACAAAAAAAGAGAGAGAGATGGAAGTTTATGGAACAGTAGCTGGATCAGCATTACTACATTAATTTAATATTGCATTTCTAGGGAAAAGACATAACTTTGAGAAATCATGCCCTGACACAAATGCTGTGACTGAGCACAAGTAAACCAAGTGACCACAGACACATTAAAATGAGAGAAAGCCAAACATATATTCCAGTTCTCATGAATTCAAACACTTGCCTTAAACCACTGTTTAGTCAATCTGGGTCGCATTACGTTTATCTCCTCGTAGTTGATCAAATTAAGTCTCCAATTGCACTGCATTACAGAAAAGGTAAAATAAAAATGCATGCTTGGAAACTACAGGCTTCAAGGGAAAAAGGGATTTTACGTGCGAGCTTATTCCCTTGTCTCCCAACTGCGGATGAAGTTATCCACCAAATAATCAATAGTTAGACAGAACTCGGTCTTCTCTGCAGGGAAGCCTTATGCTCTCAGAGAATGTTAAAGAGAACCACATAAAACCAAGTTCTGTTTCTAGCATAGTGGCAACAGATGAAAAATGCCAGCCTTCTTCAGTCCTAAACCAGCACTGCTTTTTTCTGGGAGCTGCCCCTGGCACAGCTGCCCCTGGCACAGCTGTCCCTGGCACAGCAGAACAAGGACAAAGGATCTTAAGTCTGCCATCTCCTTGACTCCAAACCAGCAACAATAGCCAAAAGCCTCACTTTTTCTCACCAGAATGCCCACGGTTGGGCTATCAGAATGGATGTGTCTGGTTTAATTCACTAATTTTTCATGAAGACAGGTTCCACGAGCCAGGCTGTAGACCTTCTGTGTGTTAATGAAACTTTTACTTAATTAAATGGGTGATGTATTCCTATCAAAAATGTATCAGCCGGAGAAAGATGACGCAAGGCCTCAGTTGCATCCAACACCTGCAGTGTCCTAGCACCTTGGTGCTGCGCAGAGTCTGGTCCATGGTCCAGCTCCCCTAATTAAAAATAGGGCATCTTGGCCTCATTCAGACCTAGCAAACCTGAATGTCCACTGCCATAGATGCCGCCATGGTGGCCCTGTGACCCACACGTTTGAGATTGAACACATGGTGCAGTTTTTTTATCACCCAATAATAGACTTGGCACACGGGTCTCCCCATCTGGGGAGAAACCAGGACCCCATCTGGGAGGAACCCTAGGCAGGTGGTGATGTTGCAGGGAAGACGATGGAGTAAAGCAGCCTGCCTCTGACCACCTCTTCATGCTGGTGAGCTCTCGGGCCCACCGGAAATGAGATTAGACAGATAAACACTTTGCAAATGGTGAGGTCTTAAGTAACTGGAGGACTGTGGTTTTCTCTGAAGACTCCAACTCTGCCCAGGTCCATGTTCGCTAGGTAACGGACGTGACAAGGGGGGATCACAGTGTCAACAAGCCCATGCGTTCCCTGCCCCATTCCAGCGCCGTGGGCCCTTCTCAGTCTGGCATCCACCGGGCCACTTAGCACACAATTACCTAACATGACCCCTGTCCTGACAGGTGAAGATGAGAATTCAGGCAGCGGAGAGCAAAATAGACACGCTCCACCCGCAAGGGACTCACACTGTCATGTTCTGGGACAGACACCACTCCCTTCTAAAAAGATGCACCCGGTCCAATGATACCACCGTGTCCTCATTTCCTAGACAGAAAGATGTGTGGGGGTGACATCTTTCCCCCATAGTTCCAAGGAGGCAAGGTTAAAATTTTTTTAAAGAACTTTTTGTTCCTGGGAAACTAAGTAACACCCTGTTCCGTCTTCCCCGCAGCGGGGTGATATGCCTTGAATAGGTTCACTTGGTCCACTTTGAACTTGCTAGTTAGAAGCTGTGGAAGATCTTGGCTGGCTCCTCTTCCAGAGCCTTTCCCTTCCCTGAAAGCTTTCGAGGAGCTTCTGACCCGGTACTGCTTCTGAGGTCTGTTCGTTTCCCTTTTATGTCCCCGGGACTTGTCCCTGCATCCCGAGAGCGGGTAAAGCAAACATCTCACCAGGACACGACACCGATCTGCTTCGACTGGGTACAGGCCTCTGGTTTCTTCCCTGCTCTCCATTGAGATCCTGCCGCATGTAAAACTCTCAGTTGTAATTTCTGGTTTCATGTGAGACGAAGGGTAATTTGATCACCGTGAAAAGAAGTCAAGACCTGCTAGGAAGGGCGAGTATTTCAGTGATAATACCCACCATCCACTGATGCTCTAGGGTTCTATAACCCTGGAAACAACAGGGGAAGCTTTTGATTCAAGTGAACACCTGAAGCGCAATGGTCACGTGGCCTCACCTGTGTGCCTGGTGCCCATGTCTGCTGCTGTGGTGGGTGAGTAGATCAACACTTCACGTATGTTGTACTCGGAGGGTTTATCTAAACCTCCAGTGTAATCATGAACTACCGACTCTCCATTCACGTACTCGTGGACTCCACTAAGAAAAAGTCACTGGGCACCTACTGTGTGCCAAGCACTGTGCTGGACCCTGGACAGGGGCGAGCCACAGACAGACAGGACGTCCAAGGCTCTGGTGGCAGTCGCAGTCCATAGAAAGAGATTAAACTTTCACCTAATCATCACATAGAAGTATGTAAACTTGCAGTTACAAGACTGTGAGAAGTCTCCACCAGGAGGATGTAACCAAGTAAGAGAGGAAGGAGCAAGGCTTTGCCATGTGACACAAAGGTGACCTGAAGGACACAAAAGAGAAGAAAATGCAGGCAGTGCCCTTGCTCCAACCCAACGATTCTTTCCATTATTAGTAAAACTGGTTACAGTAAACAAGAATTTATATGCCACATGCTAAAATACATTATGGATGACAAATGAAAATATGACTTATGTCAATGCAAGACGTGTCCACACCTGCTGAGAATATTTGTAAGACTTTATCTGAGCCCGATGTGACAACTGCCTCGGAGCAAGATCTCAAGTGCTCTGGAGAATAACAGTCTGCAGCTCTTCTATGCATTCGAAATTAACGCTGGGAAGATGCCATGGAGGTGGAGAAAGCAAGGCCAGGACTGGATTATAGGACAGTTAAAACTGCGTGCTCTCCTGAGGGTGGTTATGTCTTCGAGGGGTGTTACTTCCGGCATTTCCAAGGTGTGCTAACCAAGATGCACAAGAGCAATGGACAGAACTGGCTTACAGACCTTTCACCAAAGAAGTTGCAGGCCTGGGGAGTGACTGCCCACCATGACCTGCCCAGTTAGAAATTGATTATTACAGCATCCCCTTTTGTCCACACTCACTTAAAAAAATATAGCTTTGAGTACCCACCAATATCTATCTATCATCCCCCCAAAACGATACACAATTTTTTTAATCAAGAAAATGATACAAATCATTTTTGCTTTTTTCCCCCCCTGGAATCTGTAAAGCTTTTGAATTTATTAACATCTTGATTTAAGTACTGGCTTTCTTCTTTCATATACTATTGGCCAGCATCTCAAATAAGAGAGATAAGATTTCCAGATAAAATTCTGGCATTCTCTTCAATACCCTTCTAAAAACCCTCAAATTTTTGATGCAGAAGGATACGAACGACATGCTTTCAGACCCGTTCTCTTTACATTCCCGAATGTCAGTCCTGGTGGCATGTCTGGGTCACTACCGTCGCTGAGAATGAGAACAGCCAAGGCAAGAGAATGCAGTCCAAGGCCCAGAGATAGAAGTTTGAGTCCCCAGGAACTGAAAGCGGGAGCTGAATACACAAAAGCATAAGAAATTCCAAAAGCCACAGGCTCCATTAAGAAAGGGACAAGCAGACACAGAGGCACAAATGTAGAAATGTGGAAGCCCGAGACGCAATTAGGGAGAAAAAGAAAACCAAAACGAAACTAAGAGTTACGTGAGTACAGTCAAGAGGGAAAAGGCTTCACTGAAAGACTCAAACCAGAAGGTGATGATGAATCAGAGCAAGTGAGGGCTGAGGGCAGGTTTGGGGGCATTCCTGAGTGAGTGAGAAGCCAAGAGCCACAGGATGATCACAGGGGAGAGGGGAGGGAGTGGCCAACTGTCGCTTTGCTTTCAGATGGTCTAGTCACAGCTACCTTACAGTTTCCATCTTCTCTACACACAGGTTATGGATTATTCAAGAAATGTAATGGATGTTTTCTACATACTTTAAAGCATGGCACCTTGGATGCCCTAATGAAATTCAAAATTTAGGACAATTTTTCAGTTACCCAAGTGTAAAGTAATCTTAGAATGAAACTTCTGGCTTTCACCCAGGTAAAGCCTAAAAGAATTTTGATTTAATTTATTTAAAAAATTTTTTTGTATGGCAGCCCAGAGAGTCTAAAAAGTGACTACAAACTAATAAAAGACAGATCCATCCTTTGTCCTCAATCCTTTGCTGTATTATCCATTTGAAATGAATTCAGAATAACTGTTTTTTGGTCCTCATTTAAAACACAATCTTCACCTCTGCTATATAAGCATTAGATTATGTCCTCTAAGTACTGATGTATAGATTTAATTTATAAGATTCACATAATTCCTAACACTAAAGAGCATGCATTTCTTTTATCTAAATCATGCCTCTGTTCAAAAGTAAACAGTAAATTCAAATTAAAATACAGTATATCAAAATAATGCCACAATGGAGAATGATTCTGAACTCACCCAAGCGAACATTTTTGGAATTTATAATTCCCACAGCAACTCTGAATCGCAAAGACACTGCTCGAGTACACCTAAGCTTGAATTCTGCACAGTCAGAAGTAAATCAACATGTGGCGCTTCTGGGAATAACAATTCCGTATCAGCCGAGCTAGTCTTAAATCAAAATAATTTATCATCAGGAGAGACGTTCAGAAATGACCCATTGCTAAACTGTACAGGGATGCAAGAATACAAAAACTGTAAAGAAAAGAAGCTGAGCCGTGACCGAATGAAAAACAGTGACCTTTACGTTTTAAAGCACCATAAAAAAAACCTTATAAAAATACTTGGCTGTTTTATTGACAACAATAACCATTAATTAATTAAGTGCACATCATGAGGGCAGATTCCAGAACCTACCAATTTGCTTTTATGAAGTGTGCCTAATCCACATCCACTTGGCTGAACTGGTCAGACTCAAGCAGCCCTTCCCGACCCGGGCACTGACTTAGGAGGCGTGAGCGACCACGCCTGGGCCGGGCTGTTACTGTTTTTGTTCTCTAAGCACTGGGGGCCCTGCATCAGGTCACGGTCACACCTGAACCCCCGGCCTACCTGACAACCCAACACTGGCATCCGGGTACTTGCACAGTGGACTATTCTCACTCCATTTCTATACTTGAGAGCATATCATTCCATCGGCCACACAGAGCCGAGTACCCACGGTCCCCATTTCTGGAAGGGCACTATATCTCAAGCTATACGGTCAGACTCATAGTTACCCCCAAGGTTCTTGAAGACACCCAGAAAACGCCTCAAGGGCAAAAAATTCACATAAGCAGAGCTGAAACCCCTCCAGGAAATGGGGTTCCAAGACCCTCTAAGGGGATTCCCACCAAGTCTAGGAGATAAACCAAACATGAGCACATGCTCGGACTCATTATTAATTCAATAAATGCAAATGTAAGCTATAGTGAGATCCAACGTGGTGTGTACGAAATTGGCAAGAATTAAATTCTAACATCCGGCAGGCGCTGAGTCACAGGAGTGCTTGCACGGGTGTAAACTGGCATCACTTTTGTCAGGGTAAGTTCACAACATGTGTCAAAAGACTCAGAATTTTCACGCTAGGGATATGTTATGAGGAAATAGGCAAGTGCAAGAAACTATGAGAGTCCTTGCTCACTGCGGCAAGTAAAAAGAAAGCAAACGAAAGTTCACAAATTGCTGCTCCGAACATACTGAGTGCTACGTAAAGGGGCCGTAGACATCGACTGCTGTTGTCATGTGGAAAACGCCACTTGCAAACCACCACTTAGGAATTTACGACAGTCCCTCTGGATACATGATAAAGATGCCAGAGTGAGGGACCAATTGTTAACTGTTAACACATGAGCTTCCGGTGCTGGAATTAAGAGAAGTGTTTCTTTCTTTCTTTTAAAGATTTTTAAAATTTATTTACAGACAGAGGAGAAGGGAAGGAGAATGAGAGGAAGAGAAACATTAGCGTGGTTGCCTCTCGCACACGCTCCACTGGGGACCCAGCCCGCAACCCAGGCATGTGCCCTGACCGGGAACTGAACCGGTGACCATTTGGTTTGCAGGCCCGTGCTCAACCCACTGAGCCACGCCAGCTTCTTTCTTCTTCACACCCTCTGCCTGGACAAGACTTTTGGAACATGTATGCACATCCCTGAAATAGTGGGCGATGTGGATGGGGGTATAACGAAGCATTAAACCACGCTGGTCTAAAACGGTGAACATAATCTTTTCCATTTGTACAGGGGCAATGTACTGTATTAAATCCGTAAGGTCTCATCTGTTGTTTACATGGGTTTGATTACAGAAACTAATAAAGTATTCTGTAAACAAAAGTTTAGAATTCTATAATATTACCCTAGACTCTGAACATGTTCTTCTATAAATGTAGTTAATGTCTATCCTGAGATAGGTCCTGACCTCCTAAGAAAATCAACACAATCAGCAATACGTGGACAGACTTAATTTCCTAATAGCTTCCGAACGCAGCCCAGATGCGAAATGGAATCCCTGGTAGGCCTGGAGATACTTTCAGCTGTAGCGTTAACAGAATAAATGAAGGGTGAGAAAACACCAAGTCATAACAGCTACTTCCCATGCTTATTCAAGTTTTAGTTGTGAGAGGCCATTTAAAAACCAGCAGGGGAGTTCAGGATCGATTGTAATAAATAATTAAGAGCAAGGGAAAAAGAGCATTTAAAATACTCCTTTCATTTATCATCACCTGAGCATTTGGCTTAATATCTACCGAGGGCATTCCAGTGCAGTGATCACCTAGAACACGCCTAAGTTTGCCTCGCGCGAGGAATTGCCAAGGGTGGTCCGAGCACGCTCACAGTGACAATTCTAAGAGCTCCTCCTTTCCTGGGCCCCTGATTTTGAGACACAGATAAGAACAATATTAGAGTCCTGCTTTAAAGGACTTGGAGGCAAGGGGTGACAACAGGCGGGAAAACCAATTATTATGAGCCATTGTTCATTAAGTGTGACCCCAGCTAAGCACAGGTGCCAGGGAGCAGAGCCAGTATCTCTGAAACAAGGTAATGACTGACCAGGTGTGACTACTGAAGCTGCCTCTCACCAGATAATGAGGTTTGGTCAAAGGGATTAGAGAGGTAAAGGGTATTAATTTGTATTGCACCTTAGGGATGTCAGAAAAAACAATATTGGGGACAAAGGGACTTTCCTATTAATAGGCCTAATTTGGTTCTAGTAACATTTTCCTCCTTTTTTCAATAGTTTTGATTCCCCCCTTTAACTCAGACAGTGTTAAATGAAAAGAAAGAAACTGTTCTTGCTCTGGAGGAGGGTGAACGACAGTCGTGACTGGGGATCTGAGTCATGTGATCACTCCATACCAGGCTAAGTGTGAGGGGCTACGGTAGGACCGGGGAGAAGCATGGAACCTCATCTTGAGGGTTTCAGGGAAAGCTTCTGAGGAAATGACATCTCAACTGAAATCAAAACAAACAGGAGTGAAACACACAACATAAAAACAAACGTCAAGCACAACTCAAGTGGCGGGCACTGAGTTCTGGCCAGGACGATGGAGATAGATCACTCCACAAGGTGACCTTGGACGACAGAAGAGAGCAGGTGTACTCTGCAGTCAGGGAGTCAGGAGAGAGGGCTCTAGGAGGAGGTTGGACGATCAGATTTAAACTTCAGAAAGATGACATTGCTGTGGGTGGGACGGAACAAAATGGAGCAAGACTGGAAGAACAGAGAATAATTAGGAAAGGCTTTAGAACGACCTAGGAGGAGATGCTGGTGATCGGAACTCAAGAGGGAGTCGGGATGGAAAGCAGCCATCTGACTGATAGCAAGGAGTTACACGTCCCTGAGAACACGGTGATTAATTCTAAGTAGGGTGTGTGGGAGACGAAGGCATCTTGGACGCCACCCACGTGTTTCACATGAGTAACCGAGGGTGAGTGGTGGAGCCAGGCAATGGCCCAGGAACTCCGGAGGGGGCAGGAGATAGGTTTCATGCCTGATATATTTAGTTTGAAGATTCCCAAAATGTCCAAGTTGGGGTGTGTAGTAAACAGGTGAATATAGAGAACACAGGTCTGGGCTGAAAAGCACAAGGGCTCCGGATTTTGGGTGATCCAGGCCCAACCAGGAGCTCATCCATCCCACAGGCCCAGGGAGGCCCTGTGAACCTGTCCAAGGCCAAACTCCACCAAGTGCCGGGAAGGAAGGGCAGCTGTCGTGCCAGAGGCACCGCCAGCTGCGGGTCATGGTCAGAGGAAGAGAAAAGCTGGGGATGTGGAGAAGAGAGCAAAACTTCCACCAGAGAATCTGGCTTTGGGAGGGAGGGAAGCAAGAACCAAAGGAGGGGGAACAAGGGAGCTTGTATTTGTAGGGTAGCTAGCTTTTCTCTCTCTCTTCTTCCTTTTTGTTTAAAGGGAAAGGAGCTAGCGAGAGGAAGGTGAGTGCAAGGGGCCTAGATCCCAAAGGAGCTCAATGTGCGGATTCCAAGAGACCCTTCCACCCCGGGAGGTGGTGGGTAAGGGCGTGATCCCCGCCCCAGCACCTCACCAAGTGTTCAGAACTGCGACATCTGCAGGGTCATACAAAAATAGAGCAGGTGTAGCAATGCTGGGCAACACTGCCTTCGCCGCCCTTCGCTGCCCTTCGCTGTCACCCTCACCATGGCACGGGTGTGTGTGGCTGGGTGAGCCCATGAAAGGGGAGAGGAAGTGGCGTGTGTCACCCCTGGGCTGAGGTCGTGAGAGGCCCACGCAGAACACTCCGGTTCCTCTCCTTCCCCGAAGTGGAAACCAAGCGAGACAGATTTCGCGACAATGCACATACATGACGGGGGCTCTTAAATCTGCCCCCCAAACTGATGATAAATAGACAGAGAGAAATAAGCTTTACGTAATATGAGGTGGCTCGGTCTTCAGAGTTACTTGGTTCCCGCAGCGTAACTAGGCAATACTCACTAAAGGTAGCGAACTTCCACACTGGCCAGGAAAATCAAAGCTGTCATCGCTGACAAGGAAGGATGGGGTAGAAAAAGGGCAGAGAAGCCAGGTTCAAGTTTCGGGCAGCCCAGCCTCCAGGAAAAGCACACCTCAGCCAACTGTGGACTAAAGAGCAGCTTCCCCAAAAGGCCAGAGAGCCAAACGGCAGCTTAAGAGCCCCCAGCAACAAGGCAGCATCCCCTGAGAAAAATGATTCATATTTAAACATCTTCCCAAACCCCACCTCATGCCTCTGGCACAAACAAGGAGGCAGTTCTGAATGATGTGATCTGTCCAAGATCAAGTGCACCAAGGCAGTCATTTTCCTGTCTAAGTGCCCTGGCCCGCAGTTCAACCAACAGTGTAACCACGACGGTCTTCTCCTTCTCAACCGTCAAGGCTACGTAGTCACAGGAATGCAGTGCACGTGCTCATCGTTATGGAAATGGCTTTCCTTCAGTGAAGAATTTAAATACGACTTGAAGAATACTTGAAGAGTCAAGCTGGACTTAGCTTCTCAGCAATATACAAATATGGAAAACTCTCATAATTAGATTTTATATAGACATGAAAATTATGTGATTTTTAATTCCTATCATTATCAGTTTACAGCATTAATACACACTTTATGTCACATGTGGGTCTGAAACCCACATCAATAAAACAAGATGAACTGCAGCATATTACCCAAGAAAATAACATATTTACATGTCATTATCTCCACCATCTGCACTGGCACGGGTGCTTCCTTATGACATATTCTGATCTATTTCTGATGAGTCTCTATCTGCTGTGAAGCAGCTAATGCAATGCCTGCCCACCAGGGATCGTTGAGGTTCAAGGCAAAACCACAGAGAGCAGTTACGGGGGCTGCCAGGCACACTCAGAGCAAGGAGTGAATTTTGTTGGGTGTTACAGAGGCTGTGTCAGAGTGAAGCATCCTCACTGAGCACAGTCCCTTTCTTTGCTTAGGGAAAGTCGAACGGCGCCCTCGGTTTTCCAAGGCCAAACGTTAACGTAGACTATGGAACAGAGGGAGAAAACTCTCTCTGGTGGACCTCGTGGCTGCCTCACCAAAACGTACCCGCTTTTTCTTAGTAGTAGTCACTACTACAGCACATCCTCTTTAATTTGGGGACAGCTAATTTTACTTCTGACCCTAGCGATGGGGTATGGAATTAGGCCTAAAATAATCAGCTTCTGGAAGCATCCCTCCTGCCTAGATATGGAAGGGGAAAGGCCACTCAGTTTGTCTGCAGCTGCCTCCTAATCCATGAGAAAGCTGTGCTGGCTGACATGGAAGGCAAGAGACAGCTTTTGGAAAGAAACCAAGTACTTGAAGACATTGTCAAGCCCGGAGCCAGCTAAGCCGGGAACCCAATTTCCCACTGCATCCAGAGCTAGAGAAACTAGAACGTCCTCTGATTTAAGCCCATCATCAAGTTGGGTGTTCTGTCACTAGCAAAGGAAGGCATCCTGACGTACAAACACCAAGGATGTGCTCTGGTGGGGTTGGTTCTCTACCCCCAGGGACAGGGATCTGAACATTCCAGAAATCCTAGCTTGCCTATTCCCATTCTCTAATCAACTACAAATGACATTTTAAACTTCCAATGCTAGGGCAATGATTAGGAATGTCACAAAGTCTGAATTTCTGAAAAAGGAATGTATTAGTCTAGAGCAATTGTTGTAAGTAGGACCCCTGAAGCAAACAATTTGACCTTCAGCGGATGGACATGCAGCCGGAACACAGGGTCTCCCCACCCCCCAATGCCCACTGCTGGCTGGTAAGCACACCACCTACGGAGAGACCACTTACTAAAGCTCTGGGCTTTCAAAGTTTCCATACTAATATCAGCGTAGCCGTAGAAAACAGTCATAAGGGTTCTCATAGGCTCACGTGTTTTAAGCACAAGTTGGATGCTGTTGGTCTTTCAAGACTACATTTAGGTATGTCTTAGTATCTTTATGACATTACCTAAGTTGGAAAAAACAGAATATACAAATGCATATAAAACTTTGGTGGTCACTTATTGTTATTCTCAATCCAGTATTTTTTCAGCCCATAACTTCCACGACAGTTCAGGACTCTTTTGTCTTCACAGATTTTTAACTAAGGCATGTAGTTAAGCAAGAGTTAAGAGTTAAGCATGTGGTCATGCCTAACTCTTGCTTTATACAATCAGCCTGAGACACAGCCACCTCTACATTACCCGGTGGTGACAAAGGCCACTGATTCCAGCACTACTATATTCCTGTCCCAAAAAACACAAACCCTAATTGAGAAATAATCAAGGAGAGAAATTCTCCTTTTTATACTAATTTAGGAAGTAGAGACTTTATTTCTTTTCAAATTCAAAAGACAGACTCAGGCACACATTATGAATTTACCTACTTTTACCTGCTCAGACCAAAATAAAAGATTAATAAAAGATTAACATTTAAAAAGAAGATTAACATTTTTAGTTCAAGCTGTTCACTCAACCCATGAACTTCAAGAACTGAACAGCTAAACAGCCACCTGAACCAGAACACTGTCACCAGCCTCTCTGGGAAATAGCGTGCGTTTTCCTACGAGGACGCTCACTGGAAATGTCTGAATGTTTGTCTTTGATAATTAATATGCAGGGTCTGGCAGAAGTTGAGGCCCGCTCGAGTGTTGTTGGTCGGGTAACAAGACAGGTGTAAAGTAATTGATGGTTTTAATTTGAACATTTCACCTAAAAGGTCATATGGTGTGCTACATGTTTATGATTTTGTAATAAAAACAGGGCGTTGTTTGTGCCAGACCTGGTATTTGTGGTCAACTGTGGAGTGATAAACGCTTTTTGAATGCTAATGGAAGAATATGGCTGTGAGAAACTTTGTTAAAATCTCTACTTTGTTATATTTCACAAACAACAACATAAGGTTAAAATTACTCTCCATGTGCCATCTAAGGTAAGGCTGAGGTATTTTAATGAAAAAAGTCATGCATAAGGAGTTTCTGTTGGTTGCTATTATCACTTGAGGGATTTGTTCATAAGAAAAAAGTTCATATAGCACTGATTATAATATAAAAAAATAAAATCAGGTTGTGTCTCTCTTACAGTAGAAGGTAAAGAGTACTTCTAAATTTAGAAAAGAAAAATGGATTTACCAAGTAAAAATACATGGCGGTGGTATTAGTCAAAGTGTCACTGTAGGTAGTGAGCTAGATATGAACAGAGCAAAGGGGAGCAAAGGGAATTGGACACTGAGCTTAATAAACTAGGGAGCATGAGCCAAACTGCTTCACCAGGAAGCTACAGCTTCACACCCCAGGGGGTCACAGCACTGTGCTCCACCAAGGGGATTAACACTCTTCCCTCCCCCTTCCGGTACCAGATTGTTGGGGGCCACAGAGCGATGTGCTGGGCCATTGAGGCCTGTCAGTCTGACTGGGGGGTGTGGATTTATCAAAGCCAGTGGAGCTTGGGAACTTCATTAGTTATTTTGAAAAAGCAGCTAGTCTGTCCCAAACCCAAGCTAATATAATCCCTGGCTCTCTCTCTCTCTCTCTCTCTCACCACCCCCAACCCAGTGATGCACTTGTCCCGTGCATTTACGTGTTCTCTCTTGCCTGGGAGCAAACAACCACATGGGCCAAGCAGCTACTGGGGCCCACAGCAGACTGCATGGGCTCTGAAGAACTAAGCTTTAATGGAAAGCAGGAACTAGGACCCTGGCTTTCATCTTGGCCTTGCTGAGGACATAGCTGGACTTTTACCATGGCGGGATGGAGGGAGATGGGACATGGAAACCCAGGGGCAGGTTTCCACCCAAATAAACCATTCTGTCACATCACACTTTCCTTGGCACGCTTTCCTTGCAATCCCATGAAACAGCCTGATTCCCACCAACAAAAGATCAACTGTTGCTGAGACTGGCAATATTATGCGGCGGCACAGTAACTCATATTATGGTAGAAATTTTAAAAATAAGATCTGAATAATGTAATGAGGACAGAAGTCACCCTAATCATCTTTGTATTCCCAATCAGAATACTTGGTATAGTTTCTTCATCCTACTTGGTATTCCACAAATACTTCTAAAATAAATAAGAAATGAATGATGAAAAAATGATAAACAGTTCCTCTGTGTCCTGGGAATTCAGTGCACTACTTTCTTTTAAATTTAATTAATCCTCAACGTCCTTGTAAAATAGCCGGAGGGAAAATGTATTTACAGTACATCTGAAATTGATGGAGCCTATGAGAAGGACCAAACGTTTTCCTCAAGTAAACGCAGCACTCACATTCCAGCTAGGACCAAGGATGCCAGTCCTTTCCTAGGTGGAGGGCGTTCCACTGGAGCCCGTTAGGCATTCACTGCAGGAACTCTCCTCGACCTGTCAGGACCTATTCCAGGGATGGCGTCTGGCTGCTAACCGGTGCTCTCCACCATCCCACAGCTTTTAAAATTCCTTGTTGGTCCGTCCCCCGTCCTAATCCACAAATACTGGAACCAAGTCTTTTCCAGATCAGCCCTGATTTGAGGCATTCTATTGGCCTTCCCCCAAAGTCCTCCCACTTATCGGACCACAGGTTCTGGTATTAGTTCAGGAAAGAGAAAAAAAGTTATCACACTTGCATACACATAGAAGAGATGACAGAAAGCCCTGGCTGGTATGGCTCAGGGGGTTGAGTGCCAGCCTGCGAACTGAGAGGTCACCAGTTCGATTCCCAGTCAGGACACATGCCTGAGTTGTGGGCCAGGTCCCTGGTTGGGGGTGTGCATGTGAGAGGCAACGAATGGATGTTTTCCTCCCTCTCTTTCTACCTCCTTTCCCCTCTCTAAAAATAAATAAATAAAATCTTTTAAAAATTTTAAAAGAAAAGAGATCACAGAAAAACAGGTTAGTAACATTTGGAAATAGCATCATTACCCTACGTCACCTCGGCTGATGCACAACTCAGCAACTATGTAACGAAATCCTATCTTCACTATTCATGAGGACACTCTTTATGAATTGGAAGTCTGACACAACATTTGTGCGACCTAATTTTAAAAGTTTAAAAGAGTACAAGGCCTCCAGGCCTAATTTCATATGGGGAAGATTACAGGGATGCAAGCAAGCACAGGTGATCTCTGTGCCGGGGCGGGGACACTGGTGGTTGTTGTTAACTGAAAACATCTGGTATTTAAAAGGCCACACGTCCACACTCCTGCAGGAACAAGGTGGCGATCACAGTGAACACCATTCTGTACTTTCCCTCCAGTAAGTAGAATTAATTATTAGCACATAAACCGAAAATGTTAAGTGACTATAAATAAACCCAAGTGATTTCATGAAAATTTAGTTTAGCAAAATGTTACTTTCATATTCGTGGTAGAAAATCTTTTTATTCATCTTCCAATCCAATGAACAATTCACAAGCAAAGGAAGGGGCCTCAAACGTTAGCTACCCACTCCCCCCATCACTCCACTCAATTATGCTCAGCTCCGATCTTGGCGAGGTAGACGGTGTACTGATGCTTGGGAAACAAACTTCCAAAGGCACAGAACTGAACAAACAGCAAAATGCCAACCACCCAGACACTACCACCTGCCCACATGACAAATGAGGACCACCTGCAACATTTACACTGTTTATGCCAAAGCTCTAAGTCAGAGGATATGGAATCATAACCATAAAATTAAGCACAGAAGAAAACAAAACATACAAAATACTTTAAACCCACCAAAAACTGTCACCAGGCCACGTCAGGTCCCAGAACAAAGCCTATGCCATGTTAAACAGGATTCAAACAAGCCAGATGATGTGGTTTCCAATTATATCATCCTAGAAAAGAAGAACGGGGTGTGGGAGGCAGAGGCAAAACGCTGGATGTTAGGGGTGGAGTACCCCTCCACCAGGCCTCAGGACACAAGGGAGCTGGCCCCCTCCACAACCACACTGCCGAACTGGCTTCTGTACTCCGACCTTCCACTAGGTGTTCAGAGAGCCTGACCAGAGCTGAAGGCTGCTCTGTTCCAGCTCTCGAGTCTCTCCCACAACCTCAAAGCAAGGGCTTTATGTTGGACTCACTGCTTCACAACTCACAGAAACTGGAACTCAATTTTACATGAAGCTCTTAAACGCAATTTAGGGCCATCAAAATAAAGAACCCGTGAATCTGCTGCTATAGATACTAGAGGAATGTTCCCCATCTCTCCTTTCCGGCTTCCCAAGCTAGTCACCTCTCATTTTAAGAAAACAGGATCTAAAAGGTGCTTAGAAGTGACTATCCACCTCTAGGATGATTAAATGACTTCTGCCTCATAGATCAGTAACCCTGTAGACCTTCCAGAATGAATGAACTGGATTAAAAGCCAAACTCACTTCATTTTAAGACCAAAAAACCTTGCAGATACTGAAGAAACAAATCTCAACTGCTCACCAGTATTTTACTGAAACAGTTTTTTTAAATGCAATAAGATAGTTAACGTCTTACTTAACATTTTAAGCCAAAGTAATTATTTTCCAATAGGAACAGATATATTTATGATTCTTCTATTTTTACATCTGTGATAATACATATTCTTTATAGCTGGAACTAAAACTCACTTATGCCCTATTATTAGGGAAGTTATCTATGTAAGTTAGCTAAGGAAACGAAGATCTTCTGAACTCAGGAAAAAAAGATAAAATTCAGCACTTTATAAAATTTTAACCATTTGCAAAATTTTAACACACTTAATGCATTTGTGTGCTTCTTTCAAGTTGAGAACCAAAAATAATTCTAGCTTCTTGGTTTGAATAGCAACGCATGGTTTTTCTGAAAATCAGCCATGTCCTCAGGCCACAACCTAACACAGGGGACCGGGCTAATGGAACTGTGCCAAATATATCAAAATTTTACTTTTTTTACTTAAATCTGACTTTATAATTCTGTCCTCTCACCCCAGGGCTTCCAACATGGTATGGAAACTGCCCCTCACAAAGGGTGAAGGCTGAGTTAGCGGCAGCGACAGGAAGGCACGCAACAGCAAAACACCGTTTCCGAGACAGGGAAGCTTTCCTTTACCGACTGTAAAGAAAACCTACAGGGGCCAAGTCAACTGATTTATTTGTCAGTTAGTGTTTCCTCCAAAAGAATCAATTCCCCCCAAATTAAGGGTGATGATAGCTGCTCTATAAAAACTGCAGACATGGGTATATAAAATATATACAGTAGACAGACATGCAGACACAGGGACGGACAGGCAGACCGAGAGGGCACAGACAGTTTCCAAATGACCTGCAGACTCGCTCTTAGGTCCCGCCGCCTTGGCTGCTGCCGCAGCTCCAACGCCAGGAGAACCCCGTGAAAAAACCGGGGCTTGCAGAGAGCACAGGCAGGAGAGGTGGAAGGGAGGAAGCTGCAGAACTGCTCATTCAGGGCACTGGTCCACGGTCACGAGGGCAGCTGAGGGGCAAGCCTAACGATGAACATCCAGTCCCAATACACCCCTTCCCACAGAATCTAAAGTTAATTTAAATGATCAAACAGACACTTTAATTAAAAACGTAAATGTTGAGGCAATCGGGCTATCAGTATGCACAAAGTTGCTCCAGAAGCCTTTTCCTTCCAAGAGCTTCTCTGGATACCTCTGCCGTGGGGGAAACGAGAAATTGGCTCAGCACAAACTGGGGCGAAGGCGAACTGAGGGGCAGCGTGGAAGGTGGCCTTAGGGGTTCTCTGTCTACCCCTCAACAAATACCCCGTGTTAGTTGTTCAGTGAGCCTTTGTTCAGCTACCGAATTTTCTTACTAACAAAACTCACGTGTTTTACTTATGTCTCTAAAATACAACACAGTCCCCCTTACCCGCGGTTTTAGTTACCAGTGGTCAACCATGGCCCAAAAATATTAAATGGAAAGTTCTAGAAAGGAACAACCCGTAAGATTCAAATTGCGTGCTGTTCTGAGAAGTGGGATGAAACCTCATGCTGTCCTGCTATGTCCATCCAGGGACCCGAATTGTCCCTTCGTCCAGTGTCTCCGTGCCCTACACACTTCCCACCCGTCAGTCACTCAGCAGCCAAATCAGTCATCAGATCAGCTGTCACAGTATCTCTGTGTGTATTCGAGTCACCCTTACCGTGCTCAGTAACGGCCCCAACGCACGAGAGCAGTGGTTTTGGCAATTCAAATATGCCAAAGAGGATCCATCAAGTGCTTCCTTTACGTGGCGCGGCTGAAGTTCCCAACTTAATACAGAAAGGAAAACTGAGTGCAGAGATTGCTAAGATCTATGGGAAGAACAAACCCTCTGTCTGTGAACTTGTGAAGGGAAAAGAAACCCGTGCTAGTCCGGCTGTTGCACCTCAAAATGTACGTGTGGGAAAAAAACACAGCACAGAGAGGGTGTGGCACCACCCACGTGACATCCACTGGTGGTCTCAGAACACCTCCCCACTGGCGAAGAGTGACTCCTGTCCATCACAAACCTCCCAGCCACTGCATTGGCGGGGGGGGGGGGGGGGGGGGGGGGGGGGGGGGGGGGCGCCTGTAACATCCATCTGCCAGTTCCAGCAAAAGGGAGCATTTGGCCCTCAAAAGAACATTTACCTCATCTGAGTGTCACCCCTGCGTCACTTGCACTTGGAACCACCACTTGCCTGCTGGGTCAAGTGAGGACACAGCCATGAACTAAAGAGATCTGTTTCCCTGTGGAGAGGGTTATTGTATGTCAGACAGTGAGAGAAAAGTCAGCAGGAACTGCCAGATGCGCCTGAATCGTGAAAACCTTCTAAGGATGGGGGAGGCTGCTATGACGTAAGGGACCTGCCAAGGGTTGGGCTCTGGTGGCCTGGAGACATGTGTTAGGTGAGTCCAGAGAAGCTTGGTTCTCACTTTGCCACAGTTCAACTCAAGGAAGGGAAAAAATACAAGGGTAAGCAAATAGGAAATACAGACCAAAACCTATCATTTTTCAAATCTGAAAACACAAAAATCCTAACTGTTCTAAAGGGACAGGTGAAGGGCAGGTGCCTAGAACGCGGCGGCGGGAAGACAATGTCCCTGGAATGCTGTGGGGCCCTGACAACGGCCCAGAGGGAGGCTGGGGGAGCTGGGACTCAAAAGAGCAAACAGTGACGCTTGGTCTCTGTGAAACCAGACACAGGACAGCACGCAGCTGCGTGAACGAATGCACACTATCGCTTTTTTTTAGCTCCTGTGTACATTTAATACACATTAGAAGTTGTTATTCAATGAAAGAGCATCCTATAAACAAATACCTTTTCAAATGGAGAAAATTTTGTATTTCCAAATCAAGTTTCCTACCAGACAAAGGACATTTTTTTGTGCCCTTATTCTGCCTGCTCCTGGGGTCCAGAGCCTAGGAATCAGAATCAGCTGTGAAGAATGACAGGTTACAGCCTTCTCTGCCAGGTTGTGCTGGGCACCGTCAGCACATGCAGGAGAGGGTTAACTCGGGCCCCAGCTGCTCACACCCTGCACATTCCCAAGAAAGGCCTGTCTTCAAGACTGGCCCTTGGCCAGTTCCCAGGAAACAAGCCCTGAGCCTTTGGAACATTCTGCCTGATGTACGTGCCTCAGGTCCTGGGCCGCACAGCACCCATTTGCTCAGATAGTTAATGCTAACAAATGTGATTTATACTGAACATCTGTTTTTGCTCTGCGAGGCTGGAGCCTGAGAGGCCGAGTTCAGTCACAGAGGTGCAGCGTGTGTGTGAGACTGACCATCCCCTAATCGAAATCCTGGAGACCAAGGTTCATGTGAGCATCCTCGGCTGGCATTTACGTGTTGTCACAAATCACTGCTGGGAAATTAAGAGCATCCACGTGGTTCTTCTGACAGGCCACCAGGAAACCTGCATCTGTTTTCTCCTGGACTGTGCCCGATGAGTCTTTGCCCTCTGCTGACTTTAATCTGTGTTCTTTTGTTGTGATAAACTAGAACCGTGAATATAACAGTTTTCTGAGCCCTGTGATGCCTTCCAGAGTAGTCTCCAGGAGCCCCTTCCAAGCCTGTTATCTAATTCAGTCCTGAGAACCCTGCAATATTGCTACTGTTGTATCACATACGATAAAATCAAGACCCACGGAGGACAAACCATTTGACTGGCTGGGTTTTAAAAGGAATCATATCAATCTGTCCATTCTGCTCTACCATGCGGTAATGTTATGGGGTTGTAAAGAATTTTTAAAATAAGTTTATAACCTAACCAACATTCACACTATGTCCTTTGGAAAATATTAAAACACCATTTCATAAACCTTGAAAAATGTTTAGACTATAATAAATCTGTAAATACAGTCCAACTTCTATGCGTTCAAAATTTTATGTATTTCGGTGTGGTTCTAAATGCAGTACTATGGTCAGAAGATCCTAAGATTACGCATTGTTCCCTGCCTCCTGACTCCTCTCCACCTTACAAACAACTTCCAGAGTAATTTATTCTCAGTGCTTCCCATGTCTGAGAACAGTGGGTACGGGCGTGTGTGTGTTGTGTGTGTGGTGTGTGTGTGTGTGTGTGTGTGCTAGAGAGAAATAGGTATTAGTTCCTTAATGTCTTCATGTGTCGTGTATACTGTACTCTTTGTATGGTTAGGAGGAAAACTTAAAATTCATAGTAATTTCAATGTTTTGCAGGTTTGTGCATATATGTGTGCAAGAGAAAAATGTCTCAAGTATATTTTATATGTAAGCTCAGTATTCAGCCACAGAAAGATCTGGTAGTGCCAGCTCCCACTGGTCGTATTTGAAAAGCGCACTGGCGTTAAATGCTGTGTTTCTGCAGCGACTAGGAAAGTTAATAGGCACGTAAGTCGTGTAATAGTTATTAGTATTTCTGGAAAGACTAAATAATTACTTTTTAGTATCGTTTTATAATCTATATTTCAATAAAATTAAGATTTCTAATTTAAAATTGTGATTTCCTTCTATGTAAACAGCTACATGCTAACACCATAATCTGGTTATCCCTTTCAGTTTTGTGCCAAGGCACCTTTCCAAAATTGTTTTCATTTTCATTGACACACAATGTCATGTTAGTCTCAGGCGTACAACACAGTCACCAGGGATCTACATACCTTACAATGTGACCATCCCAGTAAGGCTGGTACCCATCTGACACCCGTTAGTACGGGGTCTGGCACAAATAACGCCCCTACTTTTAATCACAGTCTTCCATTACAACATCGTACATATGTCATTCTGTAACATAACGATATCACACTCAAGTACACCACATGACCTTCTAGGTGGAACGTTCAAACTGCTGTCCCTCTGGTGTGAGACAGTCACATACCCAGCCAACCACACTCATGCAGGCATGACGTCCTTCAGCCCTGTTCACTGACTACACTCCCCAAGCTATACCGTGCTGTACCTGACATCCCCAAGACTGTTTTAGTAACTGGCAATTTGTACTTTTTAATCACTTCTCGCTTTCTACCCAGCCCTCAACCTCCTTCCCATCTGGCAGCCATCAGTCTGTTCCAAGGCACTTGTATTTAAGAAGTCCTTAAACTTTCTGTAGACAAGAATCTTTATCGAGAAGTAGAAAAAGTCTTGGTAAACACCTGGCTCTTTTCCTAGCTATTGTTTTCTAACAGATCTTATTCTTTACAGCAGTTTTAGGTTCACAGCAAAACTGAACAGAATGTACAGACTTTCCCATATACCCTCCCCACCCACCCACATGCACTGCCTTCCCTATTGCCAGAGTGGTGCATTTGTCACTAATGATGAACCCACAGTGACACATCTGTATCACCAAGACTCCACGGTTTACCTACCCTACTGCTGGACATCGTATGGATTTGGACAAATGAATGGCATGTACCCACCCACTATGACATCATACAGAAGAGTTCCGATGCCCCAGAATTCCCTGTGCTCTGCCTGTTGACCCCTCCCTCCTCCTAACCCTGCACAACCACTAATGATTTTGCTCTCTCTAGTTCTGTGTTTTCCAGAATGTCACATAGCCACAACCATACGGTGTGTAGCCTTCTCAGACTGGCTTGTCACTTAGTAATAAGCATTTAAGGTTCCTCCATGTCTTTCTATGGCTTGACAGCTCATTCCTTTTTAGGGCTGAACTAACATTCCACTGTCTGGATGGACCACAGCTCATTCACCCATTCACCTCCTGAAGGACATCTTGGTTGCTTCCAGGTTTTGGCCACTTTGAGTGAAACGGCTACAAACACCTTGTGTGGGATTTCTGTTGGCCTAAGTTTTCAACTCCTCCTTCTAAGTGCCACGAAGCATGAATGCTGGGTCACGGGGTAAGAGCATGCCTGGTTTTGTAAGACACTGCCCAAAGTGTCTACACTTGGCATTCCTATCAGCAATGAAGGAGAGTTCCTCTCGCTCCTCATCCTCACCAGCTTTTGGTGTTGTCGGTGTTCTGGATTTGGACCTTTCTAACTAACAGGTGTGCAGTGGTAAGCACCTGCATTTTGATTTCAAAGTATATTTGAAATGGAGCATTTCCCAGGATGTATACCCCAAAGGCTAGAAATGTCAGCATTCCTCTGATTTAAAAAACCTTTTGTGGAAATACTTCCCTCAGAGATTCTTCCCTGGTAATCGTCCACTGCAGGGAAGAATTTTGTGTGTGCTGGACCTCTAGAATTAAGGATACTGCAAATTTCAAATAAGTGACATAAGAAGTCAACACAGGAAGCTCCTATTAAATCAAACCAGTAGGATTTTTTTTTTAAATCAAGGTTGAAGTCTTTCTTGGCACAAGTTTCAGCATTTTGGGGCCAAATTCAGCCAAGAACATGCAACCCTCCTTGAAATCACTTAACTGAAACTCACTGAAATCACCATTCGAGGCTGGTTTTCCCATAAAGATGGACTGCTGCAAAAAGAGTCAAGAAAGAATTTGATTCACGGTGAATTATTTGAACTTCTTAGCTCACTAAAAATGAACCTGACCATTCACTGAGAAATCCTATCAAACCCTGCAGCAATAATAAAGCAATGGCTGCTTTTCAGCTGGAGGGCCTACCTTTTTCTTTTTGCTGCACTTCTGGCTGGGGAGCATTTTAATGAGAAATGAGGACCGCCTCCGCTTTCATCTAGGAAGCAGATTCTAGCATCTGCTCAGGTCTCCCACATGCATGCCAGTGTCTGAGACTTTGTTCTGAAGATCAATGACATGGACACATATAGACCGACAGATGTCTTATCGCAATCGTGAATTCACTCAGCTAAGATTTTACACGCTGACTTCCAAATGAGATCCCTAGAACTGACTAGGTTCTCAGTATGTGTGAGGTTCTACTGCCTCCGCTCAATCACCAAAGCCACAGAGCATTCACACCAGAATGTCTGCCGTGACCATGAATCACTTCAAGTGCATGCCTGGCCCTGTGTCCACAGGAGTGCACTTCCAAGTGGAGGCTTCCTACTCCATTCGTGTGTGACCAAGGTGAACATGTGGCTTCCTCGGGTTTCACGACTCACAGTGCCTCAATGCGGGGAGCGTTTGCTTTCTGGCTAACGGTGAAAAGGTTCTGGAAGTGTTTTAAAACTCCAAATGAGTACATTTCTCCTTTGGTCACTGGGAGAATAGTTTTACAAAAGAGACACTGTCGTTGATTTTCTAAAAGTACTTTACCAAAGAAACGAGACATTTAGATAAAGTCCAGATCTGCCTCACCATGAACATCTCAAAAAGTACACTCCATCCACAACTGCTCCCTAACAAGCTCCCCTGCAGGCCAAGTGACAGATGCTCAGAGGACACAAGGAACGCTCCTACTACACAGAATCATTATCTGTCTCTAACACTTCTTCAGGAGACCGGTTTTGAATCATGTACCCAGAGCACTGGCTAACCTCAGAGCGCTAAGGAGCAAGTAAGCATCGTAGAGAGCCCAAATCAGAAATGGATTCGACACAACAGAAGACAGACCCAGACAAATGCATCCTCACGTAGAGAACTGAGTGGCACGTCATGCCAAATGCCTTCAACTGAAGCTTTTCTTGTCATAAAGCAAGTTCTATAAAAATCACTGAAAATACATTTCTCAGGGCCCAATGTGAATCGGCAATTTCCACTTCTGTTACAGTGTACTGTTTATCCAGAAACTATTTTTAATGAATAAGACTCGGAGTTTGCCAAAGTGTGTTCCACAAAACAACTCTCTCAAGATGTTCCAGATCTGTAATCAAATTAAGTCTGAAAAACCCTGCATACTTCATTCACCTCTTGGATATGCATGATGCACACTGATACATAAAAGGCTCTAAAAGCTGAACCTTAAAATTGTTTAAGATTGTTTAACTAAGCACTTCCCAGACATATTTGGCCACATACCTAACATTTAATTAAATAGCATTTAAGAAATACTAAGAAATGTTCATTATATTCTAGGCACTCTGCTAGGAATGAGAGTTCTGGTCTTTAAACAGAAAATTTATTTTATACTTGCCTTATTCTTTTACAGCTCTGTCGGTAACAGCATTTTTTAAATTCATTGAGATTTGAGAGAGAGGAAAGGAGGGGGGCAGGAGGGAAGAGACAGGGAGAGAGAGAAAAATCAATTTGTTGTTCCACTTATTCATGCATTCATTGGTTGATTCTTGTATGTGCCACGACTGGGGATCAAACCCACAACCTTGGCGTATCAGGACAACGCTCTAATCAAACTGAGCTACCCAGCCAACACTAGCAATAACATTTTTTTCTGATTTTGTCTTAAATTTTTTCCTTCATGAATGTGAAAGCCTAACAAATGTACAGTAGCTAGCAGTCTCTGGTTCAATTCTGTACTTCAAATTCAAAAATATTCTCTAAGTGATTCTTGGATAACAACCTCTACTTGTTTTTTAAGCAAAACAATAATGAAAATCCAAATAACTGCAGCACTGCAGAGACGGCTGAAGGCAAGTCCTAAAAACACTGTCAGGCCATTAGGAAATGCGATTTTGAACTCCAAAATGTTCAGAAGGAAATTGTCTTGGGGGACGTCAGTGGGAAGCTGGCTTTCATCTTTCTGTCTACTAATTTCTTCCAGGGAGAAGTGACTGGACCACACCACAGCTGGAGTGAGTCTCCCTTTTAAATTTAACACTGATTGATTCGTCACCCTCCATTTAATACACCAAGAAGGTGTCAGCCACAAACAAGGGTGCCCTGATGTGTAAATAAACTCCACTCCGGATCTACCGCTGCCGTTCTCCAATGGACCGGCTGTCATCTCATGACAAGCTCATCCTACCCCCCTCCGATTTTTCTCATCCTCACCTTGCCCCATTCACCGTCTCACTCTACCCTCTCCCGGAGCATAAATCCATCAGAGATTCTCACAGAGGTGTCACCTGTGGTCAAAGGCTAGTGAAAATGAACTGGTCTTTGTGCTAATAAAGCCATGATCTTAATATCCAAAACCAAGGGTATTAAGCGACACAGATGTTATGAATCAATGAACCTTGAACGGCTGTGCATGCTTAATGCACTGATTTGTGCAAAGTGCTGCTGAGTGTGGAGAGGAGGTCACCAAACAAAGGGGGTGACTTGGTGTTTGGAAGTCTGAAAGCTATAAATGAAAGGCTGGGAAAGGTGGGTCCTGAGAGACAGGAATAAGGGTTTGAATGTGACAGAGAGGAAACCAGGGTCGTATTCGCAATCTTCTGAGCAGACAGACGCTCTGACTGAATTCGTGCTTAGAGAGTTCAGAAACGAATAAGCTGATGGGTGAGAAGCTGTCGATCAAAAATTGAAAGACACAGTGTCAAGGTCACTGACTGGAATCAAGTGTCGGCAGGTGGAGGGGTGATGACGACTTCCACGGCAGTCAGTGGGGCTTCGAAAGAGATGGAAAAGGTGAGATGCAGGAAACCTGAGACTGCAAGCCCCATGCCTGGCTCAGATGATGTGACACTAACCAGGGAAAGGCCGGGAGGAGAAGCTTTTAAAGAGGAAGGGCTGGTTTAATGTGGCAGATTGAACTGTGAGGTGACTGAACCAAACATTTACAATGTGTTACAATAAGATAGAATGACAAGCATTGTCAATAAAAGCGTTACTTCTTATTAGTCTTTCCCAGGACGTGTAGCAGATGGAATTTCAGAAATTTAGAGAAGAGAAAGATTAGATGTCAATAACTGGACCAAAATTTCATACTATGTCGGTGGCAGCTCCCTTCAAAAGCAAGATTCATCTACTACAGCTCAGTCTATCTCAAAACAAATCTGTGCAGGGAATTACAAATGCGTTGAGGACTGATGAAATTTCACTGTGTTTTTCTTTTTTTAATGCTGCAGAGAACAATGACAGAAAACTTCAATGGATTGGCCCAATATTGCCTAAGGATCGCACAGCAAATGCATATAACTTTCTGAGTATTACTGCTCAGCCCTGGGCTCAGGCACCCCACGTGTCGACCAGCAGGTTTTCGGTATACCCTGGCAGGCATCCCTCAGCTGCCCTTCTCCATCCCGAAAGACTCCCAACTTCTTCTCCAGTCAACCCGTGTTCCCTAACCGTCCCAGGAACACAGACTCACCCTGCAGCCTATTGCTTCTCAGTAATGGGGAGTCATGGAAGTCACCCCAGCCTCAGTATCTGTAACTACAATGAAACGGAAAACAAAGGACCTACTCGTCTTGGCTGCAAACGCAGGCTGTGAAGCAGGCAAAAAGGACACCAGAGAGTGTGCCCAATAAACGCAACTGGAAGTACTATCTTAACCCATGAAATAAATGGAGTTGACACATCTCGTTAATACAGACACTTCCATAAAGGTATACTTGTGTTAAATCTGGTTATTTTAGGTCCGTGGCTTTAAAAATCATTTAGCAACGAAATCTTTCTCAAAGAAAACTTTACACAGAACACAGCCAGAGCAGCTGTCACAGAGAAAGGGCTACAGGGGCACCGATGTCACCTATTCAGCTTCCTCGACACTCCCTCCCACCAGGCACCTGGCTTTCCAGGGAGATCCCCAGGGCTCCAATGGACATATTTTTTTAAGTCATCGTTTTGGATAATAATTGATAGAACAAAATTATAATGGCAAGAATTCACTGCCGAGAGAAACCAACTAAATTTTAATGTATAAAACTGAGCCTTCTTTTCATTCTGGAACCTTAAAGAGCACTTGATGATTTCAAAGTAGTTGCCTAGTTCCAGACTTGTACAATGAGCATGTACTTCTTCCCTTACTAAAACTGATGACTCTTTTTGAGAGGACGGGACGGCCTCTCATCCCCCACCCCCACTCCTGCAGGTGAGGCCGCTTCTCCTAAGAGTCAAGGGGAAACAAATGCACTTGGCAATCAAGTAGACCATTTCTCATAGCCTCCCATGAGTAAGAAGTCACATGCTGGGAGCCAGGGATTATCCCTCACCGTCCCCCCAGAAAAAACTCTACTTGATCACCAGAGTGCTGTTCATTTTTTAAAACTGAATTAAAAACTTTTCAAGTCCAAACTCTCCAGTTTGCCACAGTTCCCATAACTATTATCCTAAACAATGGCACTGTCTGTCTGTCTGTCCCCAAAAATCATGTGAGCATGTGACCCAGAGAACAGGGCCTGTAACTCCGGCTAGGCACCTTCTGTAATTTGCTGATTTAGTAATTCGTTCAACATCTACTTACTGAGAAAATACACTGTGCTAGGCAGAGAGCCACCCACTGGGCAAACTGCACCTAGCAAGAGGGCCCTGCCACCACCTTCAGACAGACTCAGTGAACAGATGTTAATGATACATTGTGACAACATGGCTTTAGAAACACCTGGTGGAACTACCCGGGGCAAGATTTCTCAGAGGGGAACTGGGCTCAGGGAGGTCTGGGCCGGGCAGGCTGACTAGGACTGAAGAGAGGGGGGAGGGGCATGTAGGGTGTAGGTGGTGTTCCAGGCAGCCCAAGCAAAGGCCCAGGGGAGGGAGGAGGTGGCAGACCTCAGTGTGCACACCCAAAATGTGCGGGCGTCGGGCAGCACTGCTGTCATGGCCCAGTCGATGCTCCAGAACAGCTGGATGAACATTGGCTCCTAAAGCAAGGGTGCACTTCAAACCATGCCTTCTAGCCCGACCCCAGAGAGGCTGCCTTTTCATGCAGTAAAGGGGGCACCTGGGCTGGCACTCAGGATACCTGCCCAATATTAGATTCCTGACGTACAAACCATTTCTAATACAAATGTTAGATTCCTTATACAGAATCACATCCCTGGACTGGAAAAACTCCCAATTTAATAAACATTTCTTTATTCTCCTAGCCTGTCCAAGAGAAAGACATTGTTATATTCTTGGGTCACAAGTTGTGAGGTCTCAAAAGAATATAATACAGTCTTTAGACACATATATCTTTTTATAAGATTTAATCTTTATTGTATTTTTTCCCAGTACCATTTAGTACCCTTATACCTCCCTCCCCCTGGCAGTCACCACACTGTTGTCTGTGTCCGTGAGTCCTTTTCCTTTTGCTCAAACCCTGCACCCCTTAGCCCCCCCCCCCCCCACTAGCTGTCACCTGCTCTCCATCTATGAGTCTGTCCCCATTTTCCTTGTTAGTTCAGTTTGCTCATTAGATCCCACATATGAGTGAAATCATATGGTATCTTATATGCACGTAGACATAAAAATTCTGAAAGAATTCTAAACATTAATAAAAGATGGAGAAATCATCTTTCTGCTTTATCTCTTTCTCTACTTCTTTCCACAATAAACAATGACTACTTGTGTATGAACTCCACAGGGGTTGGGCCAGGCCAGGACGGGGTGTGGGTGGGGATGCGGCCCCTCCTGCTCTCCTGGTCCCCAGGGCCCTGGCCACTCTCCCATCTCCTCAGCAGCTGTCACCACCCACTTGATCCCTTTAGTTTCTTCCATCAGTAACTGCAGGTCTCCCTGGAGGTGAGATGAAGGACCAGAATCCCTAACCTTTGTGGTCTTAAGTTTACAGCCAGTAACAAGGGACGAAGGACGAGGCAGTAGACCACCAGTATGACAGCACAGGGAAGGAACAACTATTTCATAAACTCACAAACTGTACAGCTGAGGCCCCTGGTTTACAGGTCTCGGCACACCCCCTGAAACTGGGAGACAGCCCTGGGAGGGAGCCCATGGCAGGCCCTGGCCCCTGGCAGCTCTGGAGTTACCCAAGGAGTCCAGGAATCAGAGGTGTTACCAAGACCATTGCTGGAATGAATCGGTCTTGCCAGACATATATGCAAGTGTTCAAGCATGTGTAGATGGTATTAATAATCAAATTTGTAACACTTACCACTCCCTTTCTCGCCACACTGTTTCTCAGTCAGGTGACACTAAAACTCCACTCTCAAGTGAGCATCTGCCTCATTTTTTGATGGGAAGGTGCCTCTGTGCTCAGAGGCTGGGGATACTCGCGTGGAGGAATGAGCACAGGTCTCCGGTCACATAGAGCAGGGCATACAAGGCAGCCTCATCATCTCGTTCAGCCAGCCTGGGCATGTTTCTTAAAGTCGGAGCCTCGCTTTGCACATCCCGAGGTGAGAATAAAATAATTCCATGAGCCTTCCCCTGAGGGAAAACTCAATGAACTCAGTTTTGCAGCTGCCTGTCTGCTCCCTCTCATTCCTCCTAAAGTCGGAATAAACTGACAACTCACACACACAAGGCCAATTTACCAGGCCACCAGCCAGGCCCAACACTGTCACCTCTTGGTATTTCCTCTTAACCCACAGAAACACGAAAGAGTACATGTGAAAAAAAAATTCTCAATATTTCTTCTTTGCTGGAATAGGAATATGTAAGACCAGTCCCTGCCTTTAGAACAAAGTGTAACTCATTCTTGAAGAGTGTCAGAAAGGTAATGGTATAGTAAGTTTTATCAACATACAACCTGAATTGAAAATTATTCTTGAAGTATGTTCTCAATGGTTCAGATGGAAGTTAAATATAATTCAAGATGAACATGTACTACCTCACCCTAAAATCCCTTTAATGGTGAAGTCTAATTTGCCTGAAATGGCACTATTAATTGAGTATCTTAAGTTGATAAGCACATTAAATAAAAAGAGAGCAAGGTTATTTTAAGTGCTCTACAGACACATCACAATGAGAAATGCATTATAAATATGGACTCAAATGTAGTTCTTTTTATTTTCAGGAAAAAAAATGCCTTCTCTGCTACAAACCCCTCAATGGGTTACCATTAAAGGGACGGACACCGCTGCACCTGAACAACCTTTTACACAGAACTGTTCTGCAGAACTAGCTTCCGAGAAGACAAAGCCATCGGTCAACAGCGGCACCAATTATTTTTCTCTAACAGGCCTTTCCACCTTAGAAGCCCAAGTCCCAGGTGTTTTAGTCAGGGACCCACGAAAACACTGACCCTTCCTTCACAGGACCGCACAGAAAAGCAAACACCTCTCCCTTTAAAAGCAAAGCTTCTCTCGTTGTACAGACAAGTAAACTGAGGCTAAAAGAGCTTGGGCATCCTAACTGAAAATGATAAGGCTAGTGAGCTGAAACGCTTACCCAGGGTCGTCCCAGCCCACACCTCGCACTAAAGGACGGACTGTAAAACAGGCAACCGGAGCAGACACAGACCTGCTCGCTCACACTGGGAATGTTTTCAACACAAGGCCTTGGCTCCTTGCACTCACAGATCTTGCGATTTTTACAGATTAAAAGTGAGAGCTCCACCACCAAAAAAATAAGGACTTGCTGAAGGCTCAGATAATGGTGAACACCTTTTTAGCAGTACAGTATTTTTAAATTAAGGTAGATACACTGTGTTTTTAGACATAACGCTAGTGCACACTTAGTCGGCTACAGTACAGTGCAAACGTAACTTTTACATGCACTGGAAAACCAAAACATTTCTGTGATCAGCTGTGATTAGCTTTATTGCGATATTCGCTTTATTCCGGGGATCTGGAACCAGACCCACAGCGCCATCAGAGGTATGCTTGCATTTTAACTGGCAAAATAACGTAAGAAGATATTAGTCACACACCCACGTCCTCTGGATAATAAGTGTAGGAGCGGTGTTAATTTAGTTGAATCTTCTCTAATTTAATTACTCCTTTTATTTCTAATTACAAAGATGATGGTAAATTAAGAAGTACTATCATTTTACTCTCTCCCAATAAGTACGTGTTATGTATTTTCAACTAGTAAATCAAATCAATATACCAATCCTGCTTGGGGAATGAACACACAGTACAATATCCTGATGATGTATTATAGAATTGTACACCTGAAACCTATGTAATTTTATTAGCCAATGTCACCCCCAATAAATTCAATAAAAAGTAAAAACTAAAAATACTAAACAATAAAAAGACAAAACACACACACACACACACACACACACACCCAATCTTTAAGCTTACACATACTGTACACATGGGAAACCCAAGGACTACTTTAATTAAAGCTTCTTTTAAATGTAGATTGCAGCACAGATGCTAAGCGCTTTAAAGGTTCACATTAATTCCAATTTTAAAAAAAACGTATTTACAGAAGAAAGCTTCTTTGGCAATTTGTATGTTCATGCACGTTTCCATCAGCTGAGGTATTTTGGAAAGTGATCAATGACACTGCACACGAAGTCCTCACAGCAAGGAGAGGCCTCTGACAGGTCTCACGCGTGAAGCCACCTCTTTCAGTTCTAAGCCACCGTGTCCAGAAAGGGGGGCCGGCAGGGAGAGCATCCTAACTTAACAAGTGAAGGCAGCGAGGCATGTTTTCGGGGCCACCTTTCACTTCAAGTCCAAGTCCTAGACTTGAAATTGCACTTGCACTCCTTCCACGCTACTAACAATTCAGTATTAATGTTTGCATGCCATTCTTGCCCCTCAAGAAAGAAGCCATGCGCTCCAGCTACAAGTAACTTCCAAACGTTCTCCTGCAACTAAAGGAGAAAACTAAAAACACCATTCCTTCCAAAAAAAAAAAAAAGAGTATGGCGAACTGGCAGACTACGTTCATGTCAACCTTAGAAAAGATGGAGCAGCAACGCACCAGGAAAATCATTACCCGTGACCCAGCTACGGGCTGTGGGGCATCTTACGTCGTTCGTGGGGTTCACCTCGCAGCCGGTACTCCAGTTCTGCACCCGCTTGTTTGTGTCAACCCCCAAAGGCCCGAAGAGCAAACTACAGCTTCAACGTGAGAAGCGCAGTTCTGCTCACTGCCTGGGGCCTGATCTTAGAGATGCTTAGATCAAATAGATTTATTTCCCCGCTGCTTTTTAAAACCGAGGACCTCAGGCCTGAGATGTGGTTAAAGGGCAGAAACAAGAGTAAAAAAAAAAAAAAAAAATCCCAAACACGGAACATACTAAGAACAAAGGAAACACCAGCGTGTGAACAGGAAATGAAGCAACTCCAGACAAATACCTTTTGGGGCCGCCAACGTAGGTGAAGGTAAAGGTGGAGTCCGAGAACCTGAAATCTGAAAGAGAAAAGTCCTGCTGAAAGCGGCCCCCGGGGCGGGTTCCCACCGGCCAACCTGGGCCCGGCCGGCGGAGCCCGAGCCCGCGCGAGGCGAGGGCTGGGGAGCCGTGGGGACCCCTTGCGCGTGGGAAGGGATGCCCCGGGCGGACGCCGCGGGAGGCCGCCCCCCGCAACAAGTGCCGGGTGCCATGGCAACGGCGGGAATAGCCCGGTCGGGACGGCCGGAAGCGGCCCCCGCCGAGCTGGCGGCGGCGAAAGCCGAAGGCGAGCCCTCTCCCGGGGGAGCAAAATGGACGCAAGGCGACCGCCGGGCGGGGACGCGGGCAGACTCGGCCGGCCGGGCACCCTCCCTCTCGGGGCAGCACAGCCAGTCGGAGGGGACCGGACGGACCTGCGGGAGCCGGAGGTCGGCCCGACGCGGTCCGCGGGGCCTCGGCGCAGCCGGCGCGCGCGGCGCAGCGCAGCAGGCTCGGTTCCCGGCCGCCGCCGCCGCCGCCGCCGCCGCCGCTCAGCCCGTTGCGCAAATCCGCCGGGTCGCCGCTGCCGAAAGCCCGGTGGCGGGCTCGGGCGCTCCGGGCGTGCACAGGGGGCTCGAGACAGAACGAAGGCCCCCGGCCGGGCCACCCGGGCTCTGCCCGCGAGGCTGCCCCGGACTGGGGGAGGGGGAGGGGACCGGCTGGCGCCCCCTCCCCCTTTGGGCTCCCGCTCGGGCTGCAGCAGCTGTTGCCAAACGGAGCCCGGAAAGGGGACGTGCGACCCACCCCCACCCCCGGCCACACACGTCGCGGTCCGCAAACTGGGCAGGGGGCGGCGGGCGGCCGGCGGCCGGGGAGCAGGCGCAGGGTCCGAGGCTCGCGGAGGCGAGAACTCACCTGCAAACAGGCAGTCCTTCTCGGCTCGGGACTTCTGGATCACGACGTCGATATCCTTCTGAATTCGCTCTTGCCTTGAACACATCCCCATGAAATCAACCCCTGGAAAAGAAGCAGCCGCTGTTTCCACCCACCCCACCCCCTCGCACGCTTCCAGCTTTCTTAAATACTCAGTTAAAAATGAAACCTCTGGCCGAGGCAGGGGCTGAAGGCGAAGTGGCTTCGGAAGTGATCCTGGGTGAGGGAGGAGGCGGCGGGGGAGGGGGAGGGGGTCAGCTTTGCATTCCCAGATGTGACCGCCCAGCTGCCGCTCGCTGCCGCTGGATTCCAATTTCCTCCCTCCTGACAAAGGATGCCGCTGGCACTGAGTCTCACTCTCTCCCTTCCCTGCCCGGAGCGAGGGCCGTGGGGGCCCGGGGTGCTGGCGGCGGCCGAAGAGCGAGCAGCGGCGGGGCGGCGGGCGCCGGCGAGGGGCGAGCCCCGCTCCGCCTCCCGCGCGCACGCCCCCCGCGGCCCGTACGCCGGCCTCCACTCCCGCGCACACTCGCGCCCGCGGGCGGTGCCGAGGCTGCTGCAGCGGCTGCCCGCCGCAGACCCTCCGCACCCGCCGCCCCGCCGCGCGGTCACCCGGCCGCTGGTGCTGCGCTCGCCGCCGCGGTCCCGGGCGCAGGCCGAGCTCCCCACCCGGGCTGCCGCGCGCGCCGGGCTCAGTGGGAATGCAGGTAGTGAGGGCGCCCTGGGGCTCCCCGCCCCCGCCCCCCAACCGCCACTTTTATGAATGCCACTCCACTTTCGGAAGGAATTATGAGTCAGATGGAAAACCCTGACCCGCGTGGCCAAGAAGGGCGGGGGAGGAATAAAGAAAAATCTTTTAAATTGGAAGATAAATAAATAAAACGAACAAATCTCTCCTTGTTGCCACATCAGGCAAGGGGGAAAAGCTCTGAAATTACCCCAGACGTGCACCCTCCGGTGCCCTTAACTGCCCGAGTCTTCCTCTTCCAAACGGAAAGCAGTTCAGCCCCTTTGGGGTGCCCTTTAGGGAACGCAGCCCCCTTTGAGGGGCTTCCTCCACATCCAAAGCCTCACAAGTTCTTCCCTGCTAGGCATTTCTGTCCATAAAAAATTTTGGCAGACTCAGCCGGCACGGGTCAGGGGCTCCCTAAAATAGAAACATCTGTTTGGCTTGTTTTAAAAGGGCCACCCCTGTGCCAGTCAGTCAAGGGAAAGCTCTTACAATCCTCTCGCCTTGCTTAGAAATGAGATGCTACTCTGAGCCCTACCTGCTGTTCCGCCTAAAGGCGCCTGGGGCTGGTGTAGCTGGCCGGCCTAGGTATTGCCATGTGCCTTTGGACTGGCTCCCAGGGGCAGATTTCTTATTGATCTGTGCTCCCCTGAGGAAGCTCCTCTGGGCAGACTGTTTCATCTGCATTCCCAGGGCCTGGTGCAGTGCCTGGAATATGGGAGGGAAGCTGACACGCTGGCTGCATGCATGAATGGCTGTGCCTTGCAGCATCTTTGTAGGTAACCCAGTTTCAATCAGGTGCCCCAGAGTTGTCGAACAAGCTCAGACCCCTCCTTCATCAGTTCTGTTCAGATTCGGACCGTGGCAGTGTGATGTTTAGGAGAATTAAGAATGACTGTCATCACTGACAGATTCTTAAGATCCTAGAGAGACAAAGGCCATGTGAGATGATATACTCCAATTCTTTCATCTCGCAGAAAAGCAAACAGGACATTATTTTTTGTACAGCCTGGAATACATCACATTGACTGTGAATGAAACACTTCCTGTATAGGGTAGGGACGGTTAAGTCCTTCCTGGTTTTCTGCTTGGCTGCCAAGAGCACCCAAGAGTCATCAGACCTCTCTCCCACATCGCCCGGATTGTCATGCGGACTTCCTTCCATGCGGTCCTCCAACTTCTCCAAAAAGCTTTAAATCTATCAAGTCACAAGTGTGTCTTACAGCTGCCTATCCACAGAGCTTGCATTCTCAAAGCAGAGCCTTGACGACAGATAAAGTTGAAGTCACTTTAAAGCTATCAAGTGTTCTGTTGCCTGGATCACCCTTTGGTTTACTGCTCCATAAAATTGGCCTCCTCGTGATCAGTGTGATATTTGATTTTTCTCCAAGCTTCACAGGCTGCCCTGTCTTTGCTAAACACAGCTAACCTCACTCTGTGCCTGTAAGGTGTCATACATTTAAGCATTTTTAAATTTTAAGGGTTAAGATTAAAAAAAAAGGAAACCCAGCCTTTCTCTCTAGTATGCATTTCTGCAAGATAAGTTTCTCCAGTCAATGCTATGCATGCGCCATGCTGGATCTTCATGGCTGGATTCTTCCCAACTCTGCTCACAGCCAGCATTCCACTGACCCTGTCTCATCTCAGACTCTTAATCAGACATGTAGATCATTTGTGCTCTTCTTAAAAACTATATGCACCTTTGAGATGAGGGGTTTCTATCCTTGCTCTAAATACTCATGTGCCTATGCACACACACTCGCATTCAGGAACCAAGCAGTACTAGTCCCTGAACAAGTGTGTTACACCTCACCATTCACAACGACAGAGCGCTGGCCCTGTGCCGTGGTAAACTGGACACCACGTGTATGTGAGATGATGGAGTCTAATACAAAGGCCCACCAGTTTAGAAGAAATGATCCCAAGCCAACAGGTAGAAATTATTAGAGAAAAAGTGTCTATTCCTTGGCGGTGCTGAGAGGCCTCCACTGCAGTGTAAGGTAATGGAAATGTATTCACTCACACTCATCCAGAACTTATAGAGCAATATGAGGCTGCCCTAAGCACTTTACATATATTCACTCATTTCGTATTTACAGTAGCCCTCCATGGTAGTAGCTGTTCTCCTATTCTTCACAATCCACAGAAGAGGAAACTGAGGCACAAACAGGTTCATTAACTCGTCTTTGGTTTTTCTCTCCAGACCTTTCAGCAGCTGAGCTGAACTTTTAGGACAATAAATGTTCAGAGGTCTCACTGGCGGGGCCACTGGCAGCAGGCGCAGGAGGAAGTCAATTAGAATCCCTGTGAGGGATCCCGTTGGCCTGGAGCACAGGCCCTAGCAAAGTGGCCTCTTCCAGGGCCCCTCATGATTTCCCCCCCTCCTCCCCTACACTGAACTTCCCTTCCCAAAGGAATCCCAGCCCTTGATAACTCTTAAGGAAAAGCCTGCCTTCTGCTATGCCCTGGGGACTCAGAAAAGGGGATAGGAAGCAGGGTTAGCAAAGAAACCACCCCGTTTCCCAAATGCATGGGGTGCTTTCAGGAGCAAAGACCCACCACCGGAGTGCCAGCAGCAGCCTCAGTGGGCTGTGGGAACATCACGTGACAGCTTGGCTTTGTGAGGGGGTAAAAAAGGGTCCCAGGGGTTTCAATGGGAGGAGATCAACAGGTAGTTAAGCCTGAGTGAGAAAGTGGGATTTTATGGAGAGAAGTGGGAAGCCAGTGGGAAGAAGGAGCTCACAAAGTTCTTTTCAATTACTAGATCTATGTAACTTCCTCTTGCAAATGGTTCTGCAATGGAAAGAAATCCATAAGACTCAGAACACCTGCTAGGCCCACGAGACTTCTTGCAGACACAGGGGACTCGGGCAGTCCTTTCCTCATTCAGCTGCCAGGCTTCTGCTGTGGGAGAAACTAATCCTGGAATCCTGACCTCCTCAGATAGGTCTAGCAATCAAAGTATGAGCAACACAGAGTCAACCTTCTATAACCTCGACAAAATGAAGGAGAATTTTAGGTGGTTAAATGTGAAATTTGTCCCAGTTTGGTCCTAACGTGTGGTTGTTTTGTGGTCTTGGGGCCTTTTTTAGCCTTACTGAGTTTAACCAGTAGGGAAGCTAGAGCAAGAAACCTGACCAACAGGCTCTAGTTCCAAGGTTCGCTTTCATTTAGTCCTGCTTGTTTCTCTGTAAACTTTAATCCCTGGCTCTCACCAGCCCCGCGGAGGATGCCTCGCCTTCCCACGCAAACAAACTCACCCATCTCAGTTTGGACTCGTGTTCATTCTACTCTGTTTTGAATACCTCTCGTTTCCTTTATATTTAAAAGTGCATAAATACGGCAAGCATGTATATTCTCTGGGAAAACTGATTAAAACATACATGAGTACAGAGAGTAAAATTTCCACCTATCCTAACCCTTAATTCCCCTCCTCACCCCAAAGGTGACTAGCATGTATAGTTGCGAGATAATCCTTTCATTCTTGCATTCTTATATCCACACAAATGTACCTATGTTCAGAGAGGGATACACACACATTTTAGTGTAAAAGGAAACACATAATACATGTTGTTTTGCAACTTGAGTTTTCCAGTGTCTTGGAGAACTTTCTGTGCAAAGACATCTACCTCATACCTTGTAGCTACTGCAGAGAATTTTATTGAATGGGTGAACCATAATATATTTTAACTGTGCCTCCACAGTAATGGATTTTTGAAATGTTGAGATTCAAACAATTTGCTACAAATGTGCATCTTTATGCACAGTTTTAGCAGTTTTTTGGGGATAGATTGTTGGAAGTGGAAAAACTGGATCGCCAGGGACTGGCAATTTAAAAATTTGATAGGTACAAGCAAATTGCTCTCAAAATTACCTTATCAGTTTATACTATACCAACTGATTTTGAGAGTAGATAATTCTCTGAGACATTCCTAACAACGGATACCATTAGCTTTTAAATCTTTTGCTAATCGGTTGGATAAAGAATGTTCATCTTGTTTTTATTTCTTTCCCTGATAATTAGCAAGGTTGGGCATATTTTTAAATGTTTATTGGCAATTTGTGTAGTCTTGTGAGCATTCAAGTATACTTGAGTATGATTGCCTGCCATATCCACTCTATATTTTCCTATTGGATCTTTCTGGCTTTTTATTATTTATTCATAGTAGATCTTTATATATTCTGGACAGCAATCCCGTTTCTATTATACTTTTTAGTTGCATGGAAGTTTAAAATTTTATTTATTAAAAATAATGAAAACAAAAAAATTTAAGCTAACTTCTTCGGACCAAATACTGCCCTCTTCAAAAAATCCCTCCTGGTTTTCAACTCACTCACATTCGCTCTCCCTGAACTCCTCATTTCTAGACGGTGAGCTCCTTGAAGGCAGGCACTGGCTTTACTCGTCGGAGCACCCATCACTGAGCTTGCCATAGAGACTATTTTAATGTAACTTACACAGTAGTAAAATGGGTAATTATCGGACTGGCTTAAAGTCTTAATTATTGTCTTGTGCTGCTGTTTGAAATTCCTTGGCATTGAGATGGCCCCGTTACTTATTCTCCGTTTCCACCGGCCCTCAATCACCCTTGGCACAGTGATGAGCATGTTGGAGGTACTCAGTAACCACGCACTGACTGATTGACTTGATTTGGTCGTCTTGTTATGACCTTGTGCATTTTATGCTTTATTCTCAAAAGGGAAGCATTTCCTCAAGCGCGTCCCATAGGATATAATTATCTTATGAGATTCCCCCTAAAATGGTTCCAGATTTAAGTCAATTTGAGGAAAAGTGGATTAAATGAAGTTAAATAGTATTCTCTCTCATTAATTTGAGTCTGGAATGTGTCTAACTATGAGGGGCATGTGGTCTTTCCAAAAATTTCTAGATGACTGAACGCTTGGAGTTTTTGTTTATCGGTTGATTTTTTGGTCTGAAAATTGTGTTACATGTAATTTCTATTATATATATGTATGCATATGTGTGTGTGTGTATATGTACATATACTTAATTCACATAAAAACTTACAATATACATTTCCCCTTTGTCACACCAATTGTGAAACACCTTTAACACTCATCTCAAGGAGGCTTGTGGGGAGGGGCTTTCGAGAAACACAGGATCAAATTCTGACTCTCCAACTTAGCAGAGATCTGAACCTGGGTGAGTGAGGTACACAACCGCATTGTTATGACATCTGATCTGTTTCCCTTTCTGAAAAAATGGAAAGAACAATGACTCTTCTCCCTCAATGGCTAAAAAAAGAGGATTAAATGAAGTAAACACATGCAAAGAGAAATATAGAAATTGCTTACTCTCTTCTCAACGGGGCGGGTGGAGTGCATGGGCTGTGGCGTCTGTGTGGCCTTCTCAGCAGACACAGAGGTCCAGATCTTGGTGAGGACCCTGATGGGCAAGACCATCACCCTTGCGGGTGAGCCCAGTGACACCACTGAGGTTGTCAAAGCTAAAATCCAAGACGAGGAGGGCATCCCGCCTGAGCTGCAGCGACTGATTTTTGCGGGCAAACAGCTGGAGGATGGCCACGCTCTCTGAGACTACAACATTCAGAAAGAGTCTACCCTGCACTCGGTGCTGTGTCTGTGTGGTGGCATCACTGAGCCCTCCTTCTGCCAGCTTGCCCAGAAATACAACTGTGACAAGATGATCTCCCCCAAGTGTTATAGCTGCCTGCACCCCTGTGCTCTCAACTGCCACAGGAAGAAGTGTGGCCACACCAACAACCTGCGCCCCAAGAAGAAGAAGAAGGTTAAATAAGGTCCCCCATCACCTCCTCTGGCCTATAGGGTGGTCTTCTGCCTAATGCCTGTGACCCCGGGGCCACAATAAGGTTTCCCTTTCATTGGCTGGATCAGTAAAAAAAAAAAAATCACTTAGTAAGAATTAATTATTGTTAAAGGGCCACTTAAAAAAATTCTCTCCCTCAACAGTATATACAATCGACTGATTCTGCCTTTATTTACCCAATTGATCACTAGTTCTCAGATTGGATGCACTTGTCACAAGTTGTAAGTCTCTGCACATGGACTTCCTCTCGGGTTTGGAAGCTCCCTGTGTGTGGTGCTCCGTGGAAAGCTACAGGGAACCTACCCATGTGTGATGTGATCTAGTGGCTCAGCTCTGGTTCTGAACGCAGACAGATGCGCGTGGCATGCAGAGAATATCCCTGAATAGGTCTCCCGTGGGGAATCAGGCCTGCATTGCACCTAGGCCACTTTGAGACTTGCTTTTGCTAAAAACTCCCTCACCTTGAATTGAGGAAACAAATGCTTACTGCATATCTTTAAAGTAACTTCCTAAAATCTATGCTAAACCTCTCAAGTTTGGGTGTAACCAGTTCAACCTCTTTTCCCTTTACATTTGCAAATGACCTTTATCTTAAAGGGATTAGCAACATTCTTTCTTTTGTTATGGTAACCACCTAAAGCGAAGAACCTGTGCATAGTTAATGAGAACCATCCTGGATGTAATGTACCTAGAGTGTCAATAAAACCTGTCCAGGCGAGGGGTCCGGGCCGCCTTTCTCTCTCTGAGAGAGTAGCCACGCAGGCTGGCTCTCTCTCACCCTCTCCTTGGCCCACTCTGGGCCTCTCTCACACTCTCTCACACTCTCCCTGGCCCCCTCTCTCTCTCAGAGACAGTGGCCACCCAGGCTGGCCCTCTCTCTCACTCTCTGGCCCGCTCTGGGCCTCTCTCCCACTCTCGCCCTCACTCTCTCTCTCCCGCAGGCCCTCTTTCTCTTACTGAGAGAGCGGCCAAGCTAGCACTCTCTCACTTAGAGAGTGGCTCAACATCCCTTTTTCTCCAGCGGATTCCTTTAGTCTGTGTGAATTTGTTTGTCACTTGTCCGGAGATATAGGACAAGCATTCCACAACAACACATGGTCCTGCTGGACGGGACCATGACAGAAAGCCAGACATATTTGAGTTGGAGGAAGGCACTGGAGAGACCGTGGAACAGGTGCCTCCCTGCAGGTACATGTCTCATCATCCACCCAGTCTTGCTCCTGAGGTCACATCCAGGGCTGCTGTGTACATCAGGAAACACTGGGCTGTATGACAGCCCCTGGCACAAACCAGCAAAAGCGAGAAGCCATGTGTTGGTTCCTACCTGGGGAGGATGCTTGGTGGCTTAGCAGACGGAGGAAGAGCTGGAGGAACCTGAGGCTTGGGGAACTGCAGTGGGCACTCCACCCGAATTTTCTCTCCTCCCATTTCCATTTCTGCTTGGCATTTTTCATTCTTTCACATAACAGGGAAAATGGCCATCTGGTAACCACAAACTTAAAACTTTCCAGCTTAGTAAGCCTAGAGGCAGAAGGGTAACAAACAGCCTTTTCCCAACGACCATCTAGTAATCCCAGGATAAACATAATAGAACCAGCGGCTCATCTTGGGACAAGTGTCTGCCCTCTGGACAACCATTTGCTGAGCGGAGGGAGAGCTGTGACTTGTGAGGCCCTGGTCATGTCCCTACCCCACGTGCAAGGCAGCGCATGGGAAAGAATGGAGGAACATCTCTTGCTTATCTTCTACTAGTCTGATGTTAAAAAATCTTTTACAACACCAGTTCGCTGAGTTTCTCTATGCTGGATCTGGGATGTTCACTCATCTTTGAGGTGGTGAATTACATTGAGAAATGAATTATTTACTCCTCACCCTTCGGATTCCTTCTCACTTTCACAGTGTGACAGTTACAGTCACAGGCCAGGTTGCCTAGCGGTGGCCCTCCACTAGGCTTACCCCTGTCACAGCACTGAGCACTTTGTTTCTCCCTTTCTTCCTTTCATCCTCACCCAAGAACATTTTTCCATTGCTTGGAGAGACAGTAGATGGGAGTGAGAGAAACATTGATCAGTTGCCTCTGGTACGCACCCAGACCAGGAATTGAACCTGCAACCTAGTCAGGTATGTGCCTGACTGGGAATCGAACACACAACCTTTTCATTATGGGATGATGCTCCAACCAGCTGAGCCACACTGGCCAGGGCTTGCTTGCTTTCTTAAGAGGCTGAGCAACAGTGTTCAGGGCCTGAGCAATTTGCTCTGTTTGACAGTATTTCTCTTACACTTAAGTTACTGTGCGAAACACAGAAAACACTCAATAAATACTTGAAAAACAATACCCTTCCGGAGTGCAAAATAGCTACACAGACATGGGGCATGTAGCTGAGACTGAGCTGGGGCTGACGGTTTGCCGGTGTCAGTGATGAGCATTGAAGGACGCCCACATCGAAGTCAAGAACGTGAAGATGGACACTGTGGCAGCGGGACGCCTGGAGGCCGGGCTGTGTGGAGCTAGTGGCACAAGCTTGCTGGACCAACCGCACACATCTGTTCCCTCTTCCACGTTTGGGGACTTCCTGTTGGTAGCTTGAAGTCAGCTGTAGTAGGAGCACTGTGTTTACTACAGGTGTTGGAATCACTACAAAGCAGTCCTTCAACTATTTTTTTCTTAACCAGAGAGCTGACTATTCCACATTTACCATGCCAGCCAGGCCATGACACGGGAGGAGACAGGAATGTTACTACACTTGAAGCTAGGGAGGTGCTTAAAAATTAAATCGTGGAGGAGGTGATGGGTTGAGCACAGACCTCTGAATTGCTCAGCCGTGGAAATCGTCCAAAGGGAAAGCACAGGACACGGCTTGCTTTTCAGCTGCTGGGAAGTTCTTCAACAAGTCTGCACGGCAGACTTGGCAGGAGGTAAGGAAAACAGTCACCTATATGAAATGCTTGCAGCTCTAGGAAAGTTATTGCCTGTCTTAGCAGATCAGTCTTAGCCAACAGCCTAGCCTAGAGCTATGTCCGTCCCAGCGAAAACTGATTCCACTTGTGGCCACGGGGGCAGCACCACTTCGAACCCGTGCCATGGCCCCTATATCCCAGCAATGCAGGTCCTCTTCCTCCTGCCGCCTGGCACACCAGCCCACGGAGATGTTGACACTAGCAGGCTTCCAGCAGAAAGGTTGCCAACTCTAACCATATTTTTTCTTTTCTATCTAGGTTGTTTAAGGTGTGGTCTTAATAGCAGAGGTTTGAACTAAATGGGTTTTTTCACTTTATACACACACACACACACACACACACACACACACACACACACACACACACATATGGAAAAGTTTATTTAAGAGAGAGGGAGAGAGAGAGAGATGCAGGAGGAACAGGAAGAAGAAAATGAGACGGAAGAGGACGTGGAAGGAAAAGGAGGAGGGAAACAAAGAGGGAGGAAGGGGGGAAGGAAAAGGGGAAGGGAAGGGAAGAAAAGAATGAAAAAAGAAGGGAAGAAGAAAGGAAGGAAGGGGGCAGAGTTCCTTCCAGAGTGGCTGAGATGGCAACAGAACAGCGACAGGGGCAGCGCCGCACGCACCCTGGGTGAAATGAGGAACTGCATCAGTGTGCTGTTTCAAAGTCACTTCCTCGTTTGTCATCGAGGGTTTGGCTCTTATGAAACATGACCTGTTGTGAGCGGACCGGCTCTGGCAAACTTTTGGCGTGCTATCACGGCGCTCAAAGACCCGTCTTCCTCTCCCCCTGGTTTCTGACGCCCAGAAGCAGTCCGCAGGCTCCTTTCCCTGCATTGGATTCTCTCCTCTCTTGGGGTCTTTGGCCTTTCTACTGCCCTGTGCAGGGAACCATTGTGTTGAAAATAATGGCCCTACCTGTGTAAACCTGGTATAGTTTACAAGTAAAATTTATCATTGAACCAGAAATTAGAGTTAATATTGCTACCACTCGTTACTGCCATGGAAACGTGCTTACAGAACAACTTAGTGAGCATAAATTCAATACACATGTGTTACTCTTCACCCATCCTATAAAAGTGAGTCATCCACAAAAAAGGTGTCATAGGGCACATTTTAGTAAATCAAAATGTAAGTGCCATTGACACTGACAATACACATTTAGTTCGATAATTAACAAAGCATTTATTACCATTTTATTGTTCATGTTTTTTACCTTTTTTTTCCTTCTTAAAGAAGACGCTTTAACATTTCATGTAATACTGATTTGGCAGCAATAATACACATCTAACAATGGTAGAATCTAAGAAACAAAATAAATGAACAAGCAGAACAGAAACAGGCTCATAGATATAGAGAACATTTTGATGTTTGCTAGATGGGAACGGAGCTGGGGGTGGGGTGAAAAAGGTGAAGGGATTAAGAAGTACAAATTGGTAATTACAGAAATGTCACAAGGATGTAAAGTACAGCACAGGGATATAGTCATTAATATTCTAATAATTATGTATGGGGTCAGATGGGTACAAGATTTATTGGGATGATTACTTAGTAAGTTACATAATGTCTAATCACACTTGAAACTAATATTGTATGTCAACTGTAATTGAAAAAAATTTTTAAATGATTTAATTTTTTTAAGTTAAAAAAAAAGAATTAACAAGGCAAACTCATGATATTCGGTGTTTGTACTGAAAAATCCTGCTGTCCTCTAGCCTGCTTGGGAGCTAGCTACTTCTCTTTCCTGTTGGATGGGTGACTTTGGCCACCTGCTGAGTGGAGTGCGCATCACTGCCCCTGCCTTTGGACTTGTCCATTGACTTATTTTGGCCAATTGGTTGTTCACAGGTATAAATAAGCAGAAGGCTGACATGTGCCAATGCGGCTGGACTTGGTCTATGCACTTCTAGCATCACTACGAGAAGAACATAACCTAGCTGACCGGCTGGTTGCAGGAGGGTGAGAAGCATGTAGGGCAGATGTGGATGCAACTTGCAGCTGCATGCCACACCCAGTCAAGCACTGCCTGGATCAGGCACAGACACAGGAACAAGCATAAATGAGCATTGTGTTAAGTTATGGAGTCTGCAGTGAATTTGTTACTCAGCACTATCGTGGCCATTGTCGACGGATACAAACAGTAAAGAGAAAAGATATCAGTAAAAACGAGAGTGTGCACACTCCACCGGACCATTGCTGGTATAAACTAGCAAACTGTGAGTTTCCTGAAAAGAAGACCTAATCCAGCAACCAGCAACTTTATAGCTACAAAGATGTGTTCACACCTTCACGGTGGCTCCCAGTTTGTCAGGCTCATGGCTTCTAAGCTAAATGGACATTCTGAAATCAAACTTGTTGTAAAGTCAAATTCTTTACATCTGAATGGCTATGTCTCATAATATGCCTGGAAACCATACTATAATAAAATGTTAAGAGTATTTATCTCTGAATGGTGGTCTTATGGAGATTTTAATTTATTTTTCCTTACTTTAAATTTTCAGTAATAATGTGGATTATTGGGCTAATTATAAAACATTTTAGTTTATTTTAAGAAGAACTTTAGCTTGATTTTCAAATTATAGATTTTCTTTCACCTGTTTCCCTGTGGGAATTCCAGAACAACAATAAATAAAGGAAAAGCTAACCTTGCTACATTTCTGTAAGTAAGGCATTCATTTTACTTTTACTCTGTTTCACAACTCCAAAAGATTTTTTGGCTGAACTGCTTCAGTAAAACCCTGTTTCTAGGACTGCATTTCAATACTGTTTACATGATGTTGGTGGAAGGCTGTGTAACAGGGCTGTCTCTCCAGGGCTCAGGAGCAGGGAATTGCTCTTCCCTAGAAACCTCCCCCAAGCCCTTTCATCTGGTGGCACTTTAGGGATGTCAGTATCCACCCCTATGGGCACTGACATGGGTCACTAATGATCTCAGTGCTATGGAGGGGGCTCTGCATGAGTCACAGAGGGGAAGTTCAGCAAGCTTTACCCACATGGTTGGGCAACAGTCTGCTCGTGCAAGTGGTGGCTGAGTTAGCTCCTCCGGGTTCAGCACCATGGTCCCCCAGCAGCACCCCTCGCTGCAGATCCTCACTGCAGCCTTCTTCACCCTGGCCAGTGTGACTCTGGTGTTGGAGCTCTCTCTCTAGGCCTTACGCTTCTTTCTTCTTTCAGTATCTTCCCTTCTCTCTTTTCCACATGAACGTAAGGATTTTGGACTTTGGGTTGTTTTTATTTAAATAAGAAAGTGGGGGGAGGGTCTGCTCAGCTTCAAAATATCTTCTGAATTCTAGAACCCTGTCTATATCCTGAAGGATTAGAACTTCGGAACCAAAGCCAGGAAAACATTTTTGTCCTCTTTGTATTTTCCCATCCTAAAAAGTTCTTGAGAGCTTTAAGGTGGCAGCAGAGGTAAACACAGCTCAACTCCTCACACAACCACATCTAAATTACAACTAAAATATAGAACAATCCTCACTCAGAACCATCAGAAATCAAGTTGAATGGAAGTCTGACAACTATGGAATTAAAGAAACCACATCCATCCAGAGTATTAGGAGGGGTGGAGATGCGGAAAGGGCAGGTCCCTCATCTGCATATGCTGGACACAAATTTGGGAGGGATATCTCAGGAGTGAAGAGTCCCAGCCACACACCAGGCTCCCTGCCCAGGATTCCAGTGCCAGGAAGATAAGTCCCCACAACTTCTTGCTGCAAAAACTGGTGTGGATTGGGTTGGTAGAAGAAACTTCTGGAGCCCCAAGCAGTTCTTAAAGAGCCCACATATGGACTCACCTACTCAGACTCACTCCCTCTGAGTTCCAGCACTGGGGTAGCAGCTTGAAAGGCACCAGTGGCATACACGGAGGAATGGAAATGTCTGGCATCAAGGCAGGAGCTGGGGGACAGCTTTCTCCCAGGCAGAAAGGTAGTCAGATGCTATTATTACTTTTCTGAACCTTCCCCCAACAGAGCCACAGAGCTGGTAGGCGGATGCCATGTCTGAGACTCCATCAACCTGGCTAACACTGTTTGCCCCACCCTGTAGATCCCCTGAGACTCTGTCCCACCCAACTTATGGGCACACCTAAGTTGTGAATTGCTGGTCTTGGCTCATGCTTCACAACTTCCTAAATCCTATTAAACAAGCAGAGGCTGGCCTCAGTAAGCCCCTAGGCCCCAGTCCCTGTACCTCTTGTTAAGTGGCCCCAGTCCTGGCACTAGCAGCAGGCAGCCTAGATTCACAGCTTGACTTTGCCTGGGAATCTCCAAGCCCAGCTCAAGTAGCAGCCTTCCAGACTGCTTTATAGCTCAGGCAGGGTAGCACCAGGAAGAACACAGGCCAGGGCTGACCTTGGCCTGTACCACCCTGGAAAGGCCAGAGCCTGCACACCCAGTGAACAGCTATAGACCATATCCAAGCATCACCACCATGCCACCCACACAGCTTATTTTCCACGGAGGGTGGAGGTTGGTGGTCAGTGGTCACAGCCAGTCCTTGTAGCTGACTGGCTTGAGTGAATCCTTCCCATTGACCTGCCAACAGCAATCAAGGCTCAACTACAAGACCAGGGTATACTCATCCCACACAAAGGACACACCTAGCCTGGGGGATAGGGGAGGTTGTGCAACTGGACCCTACAGGACACCTAATACATTAGGCCATGCTACCAAAATAGGAAGTCATAGTAGCTCTACCTAATATATAGAAACCAACACAGTGAGGCTGCCCAAATGAGCAGACAAAGATACAAAGAAATGTGGCCCAAATGAAAGAACAGATCAAAATTCCTTCCCCACCCCCAAAAAGCTACACAAAATGGAGATAAGCAATCTATCAGATGCAGAGTTCAAAACACTGGTTATAAGGATGCTCAAGGAACTTAGTGAGGACCTCAACAGCATAAAAAAGATCCAGTCAGAAATGCAGGAATGAAGGATACACTAATTGAAATAAAGAACAACTTATAGGGAAACAACAGTAGAGTGGATGAAGCTGAGAATCAAATCAATGATTTGGAACATAAGGAGGCAAAAACCAAGCAATCAGAACAACAAGAAGAAAAAAGAATCCAAAAAAATGAGTATAGCGTAAGCAGCTTCTGGGACAGCTTCAAGCATTCCAATATTCGCATCATAGGGGTGCTAGAAAGAGAAGAGAAAGAGCAAGAAATTAGAAATCTATTTGAAAAAATAATGAAATAAAACTTCCCTAATTTGGTGAAGGAAATAGACATGCAAGTCCAGGGAGCAGAGTCCCAAACAAGATGGATGCAGAGAGGCCCACTCCAAGATACAGCATAATAAAATGCCAAAGGTTAACAATAAAGACAGAATCTTAAAAGCAGCAAGAGAAAAGCAGTTAGTTACTTACAGGGGAGCTCCCATAAGACTGTCAGCTGATTTCTCAAAAGAAACTTTGCAGGCTGGAAGGGATTGGCAAGAAATATTCAAGTCATGAAAAGCAGGGACCTACAGCTATAATTGCTCTACCCAGCAAAGATATCATTTAGAATAAAAGGGCAGATAAAGAGCTTCCCAGATAAGAAAAAAACTAAAGGAGTTCATCATCACCAAACCATAACAATATGAAATATTCAAGGGACTTATTTAAGAAAAAGAAGATCAAAACTATGAACAATAAAATGGCAATAAATTTATATCTATCACCAATTGCATCTAAAAAACAAACTAAACAAACAAGAACAGAGACAGAATCATGGATATAGAGAGTGTTTTGATGGTTGCCAGATGTGATAGGGGTGTGGGGGAATGGATGAAGAGGGGAGGGGATTAGGAAGTACAAATAGGTAATTACAGAGTAGCCATGGGGATGTAAAGTACAGCACAGGAAATGGAACAAAGAACTTGTATGTATGATCCATGGACATGAACGATGTGGAGATTTCCTGAGGGAATGAGGGTGCTGGACGGAGGGGGACAAAGAGGGAAAAACTGTAATAGGATAATCAATAAAATGTAAATAAAAAAATAAACTAAAAAATTCTCAAAAGGATTGGGTGAGAGGGACACAGAGAAAAGTAAAATAAATTAATGATGCTATAGATAGGAAGGTGGCTAGAGATATATATTTAATTAATGGATATATTATCCCCTCACAGTTATTTTTTTTCTGCACCAGTTTTTAAAAGACAACATTTAGCTTTCTTCTTCTAGAAAGGTCCAACTTTCCAGCCACTGGTCTGCTATTTCCTCTGCTGGAAAGGGCCAAAGGGCTGCTGGAATTTACTATTTTATAGGAAAATGTGCAGCCAGCAGATTCCATTCGACCTCACCCGGTGCTTCTTACTGCAGCCTCGGCTGATCAAAACGCCGCCCACGTGGCCCACGGCTCCTCCCTGACTCACTGCTTCCAGCCCCGACCCGCCTCCCGCGGCCCCCTGGCTCTGAAACCTTGGCACAGTGGCCTCTTTGTCCCGGTTGTACGACGAAGAAACCTGCTCTGTTTCAGTTTCTCTCTGAAAGTCCCTTCTTCCTCGTCTCAACCACAAAGCAGCTCTCTTGAAATGACACCGCCGGGCTTCCTGCAGCACCTAGACTTCTCTGCCTCCGAGCTGCAGCCCCCCCTTTTCCTGCCGCTTTGGGCCGCGCTTTGTTCAACATTCGTCTCCAAAGTCCAGGTGTTGTGACCTGTTCTCTCTTTTCGGAAAAGGTCACTTTTACTTTCCTCTAGTAAAGTATTGCACTCATGTATTCACTCACGTATTGCGCGCTTGGAGGAAAAGAACATCCTCTGGTGTCCGCTCAGCATCCACTTGCCAGTCGTGGGCGCGTTTTCGCTTGGGATGTGTCTGTGCTCGCGCTTTTCTCGCAGACCTCTGCACGCTTCGCACCTTTCTTTCTCAGCACCGATTTTTAAGAAACGATAGTTTGTTTTTTTTCACCTGGGTAGTATTTGCCTGTCGTGGGCTACCTCATGTGCCATCTGAAAGCTTCATCAAAGTAATCCTACTTATGAATACTTTTATTTCCGCTTGTGCATTTGCTGAAGGTGAAGCTAACAGAGAAGTCCCTAAATGTCGGGAAACGGCTGAGGAAAGCCTTCCCCGAGCTGAGCTTATCCAGAGCTCTCCATCGGAGCACTTGTTTTATAAAGAAAGGTGCCCGCCGAACCGCAGCCCCGCCGCGAGTCGGTGAACCTGCCACCAGGCCAACTCCGCGTGCTTGGTGTGGATATCATGAATTTGGGAAGAGATGGTCTCTGGACTCAAATAACTGAAGAGAAGACTTGCAGGCTGCAAATGTGCAGCTCCAGAGGCCGGGCCTGGAGGCCAAGACCAAGCGAGGGAGAGGCCCCTGTCCTTGGGGGTGGTTCTGCGCAGCCACCTCCCTTTCACGTGGAGGGCAAAGACCCGTGTATTCATGAGGGTGTGTGACCCCCCCAGGCTTGGAAGGGCTTTGAACTAATTCCCAATAAACACGTAAGATGTCCATTTACCACAACTGCGCAATCACATTTACAGGGACATGTGTGAGTTAAATCTCCCCACACTCATCTGCAATCATGGCTCGTTACAAAGTCAATTTGAGATGTTTAAAAGAAATCATAAGGCCTGAGTATAAAGTCTGAAAAAAATGAACTGGCTAGGCAAAGAAAACCATTCATTCATTCGGTCAGTCAGCGGTCTATGAACAAACCTGACTTGCTTCATTACTAATATAGCCTCTTAGGAGTTAAGTAAACATTCTTTTGTAAACATTCCTCAGGCTTTCATCAGCGTATATATGTATATATGTGTGCACACACGCAAACACACACACACACACACACACGGTTTACCTTCCCAAGTTGACTCTAAGTTCTCAGAGAAAAGGCCTATAACTCTTCTTTCTTTTGACTTCCTTACAGTATTGGTAACACACACAATTAGATGAACACTTATAACAACTATCACAGAAAAACCCATCTTTTCGTAAATATTTTCCATCATTTTCTAATTTCCAGGCCTGTGCTATGCTCTAGGGAATGCAGAGATTGTTGCATCCCCTACCCTCCGGCACATTTCTTGGAGACATGAAAATATGAGTTGTAAAACGTGGCAGATACTGCAACATAAATCGCAACAAGAGCAGATTGTCTGCAGAGGCGCGTTCTGGGGCTCAGAGTTGAGTGGCCTGCATTTAAATTCTGGCCTCACCACTTACTTCTTTTAGGACTTTTGGAAAATTACTTCCCCTCTTTAAACCACAGTTTCTTCATCCTTAAATAGGCATGATAAATAGTTCTTATCTCATGGGATCGGTATGAGAGTCAACAGGAATTATGCATCGATTAAATTTCCCGAGTGCTTTACATTGCCAATGTTAGTCTTTGCTCAACAATCAAATGGGAAAAAAGCAGTTTGTCTCTGAAGCAAATTTCCCATAGGTGATCTACGGGGAGGTCTGGAAAATCCCAAACCTAGAAATATTAAAGGCAAAGAATAAACATTTGTTTACATAAAATATGTTTTAAAGATTTTATTTTATTTTTATACAGAGGAGAAGGGAAGGAGAAAGAGAGGGAGAGAAGCATCAATGTGTGGTTACCTCTGGCATGCCCCCCACTGGGGACCTGGCCCGCAACCCAGGCATGTGCCCTGATTGGGAATCAAACCGGCAACCCTGTGGTTCACAGGCCACTGCTCAATCACTGAGTCATACCAGCCAGGGTTGTGAAATTTTATAATCATTGTTAAAAGATAAATACATTGAGAAAAATTATTAGAATCATATATAGCAGATAAAGAGATCATTTTTAAAAGATTTTTATTTATTTTTAGAGAGAGGGGAAGGGAGGGAGAAAGAGAGTGAGAGAAACATCAGTGTGTGGTTGCCTCTTGAATGCCCCCTACTGGGGACCTGGCCCACAACCCAGGCATGTGCCTTGATTGGGAATCGAACCAGCTTGAACCAGCAACCTTTACTTCCCAGGCTTGTGCTCAATCCACTGAGCCACACCAGCCAGGGAAAGAGGTCATTTTTTTAAACTTACAAATTATCCTGAAAACAGTGAGGAACCCAATATACAAAAGGGTAGATGATATGGACACATATTACCTAGAAAAAGAGAAACAACAGAGAAAGAGAAACAAATTAACAATGAATATGTGAAAAGTTACTCAATCTCATTGATAGTTCAAGGCATTTGAATCCAAATAGCAATGGGCTACCCTTTTCCAACTAGTAAGATGGCAAGACTTATAGTTGATAAAATCCAGTGTTGTTGCCAGTTGGAGAACAGGAGCTCTGCTCAAACACTCTCATAGAATGTGTACAGTGATTCAATCTTTTTAGTGTACAATTCAGTGGAACAGATAAAAGGCAGCAGTGTATATTCCCTTTGACAGAGCAAACCCGATGGTATCCGTGTAACACCATGTGGGCAAGGGCGTTCACTGCAGTGCGGTTTGCAAGGACACGCTGGAAACAGTCTGGATGACCATTAACAGCGGATGGGGTCAATAAACAATGGGGTGCCTTCTGTACAATGCTCTCAGCAGGGACTCAACGCATGAGGCAGAGTTATATGCCTTTACGAAAGAGTTCTACGGAACATCATTAAATGATTAAATCAAGGTTTGTGAATAGATAGCACACACACGGGCGTGGCACACCGAAACTGTTTATAGCACCTCCCTCTGGGTGATAAAACTGTAGGTAGGGAAAAGGAAGAGATTTATTTTCCATTTCACACCCACCGGGTTATTTACATCTAATGCCATGGAGTTTATTATTTTTATAATGAAAAAAGTAAATAAACAATGAAAACACATTTTCAGTACTTGGGATGTAAATTAAACACCAATATAATACAAATGTAAAAGGTTAGAAATTATTGGGTTGAGACTACACTACAGGAACCTCATATGTCACAACTTTTAACTAAATTGTACCTCCTATCATCCCAATTCTTTCTGAGAACATGTAAAGCTCCCTGTTCTAGACTTCAAGTAAATTCTTCGGTGTTTTATTTGGTTCTTTTCCTGCCCTGGACTTAGCAGTCCCAGACCTCAAATTGCTCATTCTTCTTTCTGGCAGGTTAAATGCTTCCTCTTAAAAAAATAATAAATTCTTTTTTCTTGGTGCATTTCATAGGCTTTTTGTACTATAGCTGGTTCTTTTTGTCTGATTAGTCCTTATTCTCTTAGAATGGTTAGTCCTGATAGACCTCTCTCTCTTCAAAATTCTTCTCAGCTCTTCTCATCTCAGCTCGGCTGTTGGCTTTCTGGCTTATAATCAAAAATCAATTTTGGATTTGTTTTGTCCTAGAGAGAAACTCACGGAAAGCTGAATAGCATATTAATTAAAAATGTAAACCTTGCAAAAACCCCTAACATAGAGGCTTTAACCCAGAGACACTTCCAACAGTCGATGTGGCCATTGATTCCTCCAAACCAGCAATTTTTCTTTGGAATTGCTCTACCTTTAATTCTGTAAATTGAATGTTACATAGCAGCAGACAGACTGCTGTGAGCAATTATAATACTCATTGCTGAGCGAGGTGCCTTCTTCCTCAAGCTCGGCTTTTTAGGGAAATTGCATGATTAGGGCCCTAGGTATCTTGGGGACCTGTCTCCGGGAATTGTGTTGGCCCTCTAGGGAGCTAATGCCTCTTTAATTATTTACAGGTTCACACGAGACCCCTCACCGGTACACGCACATTCGCTCAGGAGCTAAATAGCAGTAACATGAACCAAGTCAGGCACCGAGGAAAGAGGGGGAAGCTGATACGGACGCCGGAGGTGCCAGCTCTGGAGCAGCCTGCATCTTTCTGTCACTATCTGGGTGACAATGTGGGCCACTGTGTCTGTGGGTGATTCCACGCACTAGGCCCATGCAAAATGGAGGGGCCTTCCAAACTTCCACACAGGAGCCTGGGGCACAAATCCCATCTGGAATACACTTCCATATCTTTGGGTCGAGAGCTGAATTTATGAAAGGGAGATCATCTCCTTGTTTTAAAGTAGTGTTTAAATTATGAAAGCATAATACTTCCATCATGTAAAATAGTTAGATGCACACACTGCAAATGTAAATAAAGTCAAAAGGTTTTCTTTCCATTTCCTGTGCCTATCTTTCTTCTTCCATCTCTAAGGGAGTCTAGCATGAAGGCCTCCTAACTGTAGATGGTGGTGTGTGCATGCGTTTATGTATGTATACACATGTGTGTATGTGTGTGCATATGTGTGCATGTGGGGGCATATGTTAAAATATTTGCATCTATAATATACTCATATATATCATATATAATAAACAATGCATACAGAAATACACAAACAAATGGTATATCTTCAATATATGGATCAGAAAGTTGCTCACTGGGACATATGGGCTCATGTGAGCTTCAAAACCATCCAGTTGAAAGCAACCTCATTTTGTCAGGTCAACAAAAGTGGGGCTCCCAGCTCACCCCTCAGATTTCTGTTCTAGCAGCATCTCAGTGGCCAAGTTTGCTGCAATGGGAACGCGTGCCGTGGCCTCCCGTCCACACACACTGCTAACTAGTCAGTAACCTCCTCAGCCACGACAGTGTTTGAGTAGAAGGACCACGTGACCAGCTCTTGGTTCTGGTCGTTGGTGCCTTCAGCTGATTAAATATGACAGCAGCACAGCTTTTACACTCAATGACTGAGAGCCAGATTGCCTCTCTGAAAGGGCCAGAAGAAGCACGAGGCGTTGGGGATAGTTGTCTTGTGATGACACGGAATTTCAGGCCCCAGAATGAAAAGGAGACCTAATGAAGTGGAAGCAGAGGTACATGGAGGGTAAGAAGCATTGTGTCATTGTTAAACCTCTGCTTTGAATTACCCGTGAGTCTTCACTGTCATCTGAATTCTCTTTAGTATGTGAGCCAGTCTGACTTACGCCGTTTGCTCCTTGCAACTAAAATTATCCGAACATACTCGTGTTGTAGTAGTATTTGCCAAAGAGTTTCAGAGAATACTTGTGTGCTAAATTCTCAGTTAGTGAAACAGTCCATGTTTAAATTCATTTGGAAACACTGAAGTTTATATTTTATACTTTCAGAGATTTGCAAAGCACAGAAAAATATTAAACACTTCAAGAGGCCAAAAAAAGTCTAATTATGATCATGCCCACAATTTTTATATTTATTAACTACATATTCCTTTTTTCATGTAATATCTACTGAAGGCCTGTGAAAAAACTGTTTTCCAGTATTGAAAATACTGTTCTGGATTTGGGGTACAGTTTTATAAACTAAACTAAACTAAATAGTAAAATAAACTAGCATGTTTTATAATTATCCCAATAATCCACATTATTATTGAAAACTTAAAGTAAGGAAAAATAAATTAAAATCTCCATAAGACCACCATTCAGCGATAAACACTATTAACCCACTTTTACCACAAGATTAGAATATATTTAGTTAGGACATTTGGACCCAAACACTGGAGGACATTTAGACGGTTTATTACTTGTTTTGTTGTTGTTTTGCCTAAAGTATTTCCCTCTGAGCCAAAAATATGAGGTCTATGTAGTTATATTTTTAAGCACAGCCAGACTTAAGATATCTTTGATCTTTACCTCAAGTACACTTCTTGAGTTTACTCATTCTGCCGGAAGTAACATAGATTATATCTTGAAAAGACAAATGTTTGCTGAGCAAGTGGCATACACGTATCTTTGATTTTAGAACATATCAACCCAGGAACCTAACGTGTTTGACTTTAACAGTAAAGAAACATCACTGAAATATTGGAGAGCTTGTGGAATTATTGAAAGGATCAGAAAAGTAGACTCAAGTCTCCCTGCCAGGAAGCATGCCCCGAAGAAGACTGTAGAACTAACTGATCAGAGAGGAAGCTTCTACCGGTAGAGCTGCCCCCCCACCACCCCGGCTGGCAGCCGGCAGCCTGGCACCTGTTGCTCAGTCCCAGGCCGACTGCTAAACCACCATCGCCGCCACGCTGCGCACCACCCAGCAGCCACCACAGCAGCTGCTGCACTGCCTCCTCGAGAAACAGAGAAAACTTCACTGAATTTGTTAGCTTTTCCAAGAATTCCGAAGTCAGAATTCAGCACAGGCCAACAGCTTGGCCGCACCGCACTCCTAGGCTTGGGCCCTAGCTGCAAAGGAGGCTGAGCAAGCCAGCATTTGGCATTTCAGCATCTCAGGCAAGAGGTGGTGTCTTGCTCCCCTCACACCCACAGACCTGGGGACTTCCTCAAACACAGGAATACACTTCACATAATAACAAATAGCCATGCTTTGATTGGCTCAGGATCAGCATAAACTTCTATTTTTTCAATTAAACCCAAAGGCCCTATGCTTCGTCCTAATAGAGTGTGACTGTCGGTATCTCTGCAACAGGTGAACTCTTACCTGCATTCTCTTCAATAAGGCAAACTTCTAACAATCTCATTGGTCAACAGAGAGTTTGGGGTAATGTCCATTTCTCTTCTGAGTCCCTCACTGTATTTCGTCACCAGTGGCTTCAAAATTAAGTGAACTATTCCCAATATATCCTAAACAAAAAAGAGGGAGCAATGGAGAGGGGAGAGGCAGGAAAACCAGGTAAGAAGTTATATATTCAGTAGGCATCTGAGTCCGTCAGAAGGAACACCATTGCATGTGGTGGGTGGGGTACGTGAGTGTCTCGCATCAGAGGGACAGCAATTTGAACATTTCACCTAAAATGTCGCGGGCTGTGCTCGAGTGTGGTATCGTTGTGTTACAGAATTACATGCTTATGATTTTTGTAATAACAGATTCTTACGGGACACAAGGGGGTGTTACCTTGTGCCGCACCTGTGTGAGACAGAGTGAGGAAGAGAATGTGAGTGGAAGCAGAGGCCCTGGTTTCTCTAGACGGTCACCAGGCCTACACTGGACCAGGGGCCCTCAGCCCACATCTCCGCTAGTCAGGGTTTCACAGTGCAAGGTGGTCAGATCTTCATTTCTGCTGGGACTGTTCATCATCTACTTGCATAAGCTTTCTGTGGTCATTCTTGAATTATTTTAAAAAGCAAACAGACTTTATTTTTAGAGCAGTTTTAGTTTAGAGAAAAACTGTGTAGAAAGGACAGAGTTCTCACACTTTCCTGTTTTGCTGGCCACCCCCATCCGAGGTCGCCCTATGTTAAGCATCTTGCACTGGTGCGGCACACTTCCTAAAGCTGATGACCCAATCCCGACACATGGTGACTGATAAGCATCTGCAGTTGACATCAGGGTTCCCTCTTCGTGCTGTGCAGCTCTCTGGGTTTTGCCAAAAGCCTAACATCCTGTATCTGCCTTACAGGGTTGTCCAGAGCAGTTTCGGCACCCTAAAAATCCCCTGGACCTCGCTTACTCATTCCTCTCCCTTCAAGTCCTGGCAGCCGCTGCGGTTTCACGGTCTTTTTGGTTTCCAGGATGTCACAGAGCTGGAGGATTACAAGATGTAGCTTTTACAGACTGGCTCTTCCACTTAGTGATTGCATTTGTTTCCTCCGTATCTGTTGTGGCTTTATAGGTCCTTTTTTTTTTTTTTTTTAAATCACTGAATGCATCCCATTGTGTAGATGTACCACTGTTTATGTATCCATCCACCTATTGAAAGAGAACCTGGTTGCTTCCAAGTTTTTTCAATTAGTCTTCATTAATTTTTACCACAGGACTTGGCAGAATTAGTAGCCATCCAAGGGAATCCCCTGGGTTCTTCTCATTTTTTCTCAGAAATTGCAACTTAAATTCTCCTTCAGAGTCAAGGTTTGTTACCCTAGCCAACAGTGTACCCACTTCTTAAATTACTGTTTCTCCTGAGCCATGAGAAGCCCTAAAAGGCCCCACTCAGTGGAATGTGGCTGTGACTCTCCCCTTGGCTACCAATTCAGCAAAGCCCGGGATCTCAGAGATAGGACATGAAAATTTGCAAAGATCAGTAGTTGTAATGCTGACATGAATAACCCAGGTCAAAGATCTGTGTATTTTTGCTCCATGGGGATGCCATGCAAGCTCGTCCTTGGTTACTGGTTTGGCACACATGCCACACCCTCTGGCATCAGCCCAAGCTTGCAAACCATTGTCTCTAAGCTGGCACTGAGTTGAGGCTTTAATGGAATAGTCACCAATCTGTAATCACAGCTATTTTGGGGCAATAGAGTAAATGATAAGACAAGTGAGTCCAATAATATTTACTCTTATACAGTGAATTCCTTGCAGACACACAGTATAGAATCCGATATCATGGCAGCAGATGGGGCACTCAGTAATCCCAGGAAGAGGCACGCTCGGAGCAGCTCTGTGTGCAGATAAAGACAGTACAGTTCCGGAATGAATATCTGTTCACTTACAAAAGCCCCTGTTGCCACGGTGAGAGAGAAGTCCCAATATTCCTGACAAGTCTGCCAAAAGCTGAGTGCTTTGTCACCCAAAACATATTATCAGGTGCACAGCCTTGGTCCCTGGAGCTTGTGTGTTGGGCAGCTAATGGTCCTGGCAGACAAACTGGCCTTGGTGAGGGGCAGGGCATGTGGTTGAGCTTGTGCATATCCTGCCCCGCCACCATCAAGGTTGCCTGCTCATTCAGTTGTCTCACACTTACACATTGATTGATAATCTTCTTGACCGTGGCTTGGTGAACATTCACGTGAAGCACAAATGTTCACATGCTCTGGCCCATTCTCAGGGCTTCATCCACGTAGCTCATCCCCCAAGTTCATTGTTACCAATCTTCCAGTCTTGTCCTTTCCAAGCCCGTCATCGTCTAGCCAAATCATGAGTCACCACATGTAAATCAACAGTAGCTCTCCGTGCAAAAAGAGTGCACTACCAAATATATAGCGTGAAGTTCTTTGAGATGACATTCCAGTGGGCTGCAATGCCCAAGCAGTCTGCTTTTGGCTGGTGCTGATTTATGTTCAGTTCTGTAAGCCAGGCTCAGTTCTTCCCTCATTGGTCAGCCAGCCATAGGGAGCTGGCCGTGAAGACATCGCTGAGGACCAAGGAGGAGCAGCAGTGCAGAGAAAGCTCACGCCGCTTACTGTGCCTTCAGGATCTGTTCTGGCTCAAGTCCAAGTACATATTATTTCCACCTCCTGATGGAGTTCACTAGTGAACTGAGCAGCACTTATTTCCTCCTGAGCATTGCGTGTTGTCATGTTCCTTCTGTTGAGGGGACTTCACTCTCTACAACGGCCCAGGATCAAATCACGGGGCGTTTCTTTAAAAAAAAATGTTATTTTACTAAAAAAGAAGTGTTTGCTCCAAATTCTGGGAACTTTGGAGGGGTACCCTAGCTGACTAGTGTAAAGAAAGTGATTTATTTATATTTATAATAAAGTAGGTTAGAAGGTTATATGATGCAAAGCAAAGGCAACCATAGGGTATTAAATCAATGGGACTGTTAATCAAGAAATTAATCATGGAAATGAACATAGTGTAATTATAAGGCAAGAAAATATAGGTTAGTCAGTGTGACGTTGACATGACAGGAATGAATGATTAGAAATAAAGACAAATTTATACATTCTAATACATAAATATTTATGTCAGATTAACCCGGCTGTTTGTGCTTGGTGAAAAGTAATGGAAGACCTTATTAATATGGCAACGTTGGATTTCTACTTAACAAGAAGTTTTAAGGTAGTTGCTTTCAGGATTGGTTTGGTGGCTCAGCAGAATCTTAAAAAATCTAGTTTTCTTTCCACCCTTTAACTTGGCCTTCCTTAGGGCATTGAATTTCATCATCAGGCTTATCAGTTTCACATCCCAGTTGTAAATAAATAGCTGCTTCAGCTCTAGATAACTCATACTTATTTGAAAGTTTCCAAAGAAGGTAGATAAAGAGCAACAAGGTCTTCTCCTTTTTTTATTAGGGGAGACATCTCTCCCAGAAGTTTTCAACATACTTCCTCTTATCTCAGAGCCAGAAACAGGCCAGAGATCTGCCTCTCAAACATCCCCAGGCAAAGGGGAAATGATAGTACCTTTCTGACTCAGACTTTCTCATGATTCATCCATGGAGCCCAAGGTCTCAAATGACAAGAAGTCTGTATTCAAGGAAAAATGGGAAATAGCTGTTGGATAAACAGCAAGAGATTCTGTGTCAATTATATTTTTGTGGATGTAGTATTCTTTATGACCACCTGCAATTGGAAATCCACCCTGTTCTCTAGCTCTGTGACACGTTTAATGATTTTGACGGCATAATCTGCAATGATCTCACTAGCATCTTTTCTAAACATTGGACTGATTGAAGATAAATTCATTTATAAAGTAGCCACCTAGTCTATTACTCATCCCCCATGAACTAGTCTATTACTGGTCTCCAAATCTCGGAGAGGCTGGCAAAAGCAAACCATAGCTTGGGCCAGAAATGGAGTATGTACAAAAACGTTAAAAGGTCCTGACAGATACCTCTCTGCGTACCTCTGACCTAAGGAAAAGAACTACACAGAAACGAGAACACCACATGCAGAGAAACTGCTGGGAGATTAAGGAACACGTAAGAAATATATTTCCCAGTCAAAATTCCGAAATTATGTGAGGGCCTTGTATTGGCCAAGGTTTTTCAGAGAAACAAAGCCAATGGGGAATTGGCTCAGATGATTATGGACCAAGGCTGGCAAGTCCCGATATCTATAGGGTGAGTCGACAAGCTGGAGACTGAGGAACGCCAGGTATCGTTTTAGTTTGAAGGCCTGGCAGGCTCAAGAACCAGGAAGAACTGATGTTTCAGTTCCAGTCTGAAGTCAGAAGGACGCTGGTGGCCCAGTTCAAAAGCAGTCAGGCAGCAAACCTCCTCTTACTCAGGAGATGGTCAGCTTTGTGTTCCATGCAGGCCCTCAACCGGTGGGTGAGACCCACCACATTAGGGAGAGCAATCTGCTTCATGTAGTCTACTGACTTAAATATCAGCCTCACCCCAAACACCCTAATGGAAATACCCAGAGCAGTGTTTGACCAAATATTTGGGCACTCTGTGGTTCAGTCAAGTTGACACATAAAATTACCCATCATGGACTTGGTCAGTCTTCAAAACATATTGATTCTTGCAAACTTTTAGATAACCTTTGTAGTTGCACTGAAGGTTACTGAACATGCACACATTCCTAATTTTTTTCTGTGTTATGGTGTCCAGTTTGTGAAAAGAACCAAGTTAAACACAGTTCTTTGGCATTTTTCCATCCTCTGGTTTACTTATTGGGATATGTGTCATGTATGTTAACTGTAAAATTAAAAAAACACATAACAAGTAATAATAAAATTAGAGTTCAAGACATTAGAATGGGTCAGATTAGTAAAAACAGATTTTTACTCAGCAGTGCAGACCAGAACAGAAGGGTAGCGCCTGCCCAGCACGCGATGGCAGGGTCAGTCTCCACACGGGTGGAAGTGCTTCCAAAGCAAAGGGAATCCTTTCCATTCAGGTAGCATGTGCGCAGGTGGCAGACTAAATTCTACTGGCATGTTGTTCTCTTTATACGCTACTTACATCCCCAAATACCCTCAAGGTCCCAAGAAGAGTCACTTTCTAATTGTAAAATATAGCATATTGTTACTGTGCATTGACAAGCTGGCTCATTAAGTATTCATTATACTCTGTCTACTCTGCTTATTTATCACTGAAGTTTAACAGACAATCGGTGACATAAATATTCTGATTGCCTGAAGTACTCAGCTAGCTATTCAGGCAATTTGGGTTTCTAGATCTAGTTTTCTCTGGTTATTGCACATATATGATTTATTTTCTTGTCAATTATTTTATTTCTAAGTAGAAAGGGAAGCCCTGGAAGTTGTAAATAGAATAAAATGTGTTATGTTCCAAATTTGTGCAATATTGAAACAGGAATATAAAATAGAACTGTCATATTTTTCCAGTTCATTTAACTTGGTATGGAAAACACATGGTTGGTATAGTAATTGGCTTCATTCACTAAGCACACTTTATCCAAGAACATTTAAATATAACCTAAACCATCTTAAGTGCTTTTTTTGATGCAAGAGGATAGTATCGTCAATTTGCAAATATAAAATCTCAGGATCACAAAGTTTATGTTTCATAATATTTTCTAAAGTTAATAGAGAAAAACAATGCTGATCAGAAGAGAGGCTACTGATTGATATATAAAGTGAAATTTTTTAGATATTGGTAATCAGATTTTAATGAAGAGGAAGAAAAGAATTGTAAACACTATACTATAAAGCTTCTGATGTGGAATTACGGTGTGTCTTTTCATTGTTTTAGAACGAGGAGAGTTGACCTTTTGAATGCTAACTGGCTGTGTGCAGTGTTTGCAAGAAAGCAAAATGGTGGGCTGGAGGGTGCTGAATTGCATGTTTTTACTAGCTGGGTTCTAGACCCTGGAGCTCTGTAAGCCTATTGTTTTCCCCCTTCACCTCAATGAGAAGAAAGAAGAAACCTGCATCCAATTGTTTAATGAGCAGTCTCATTCATTTAGCAAATATAATTGTGTCACATGTCTGTCTTAAATTAAAAATCTTGGTCTCAATCTCTGTCATCTCTATTTTCAGTTGGAATGGAATAACCTGTTTTGCCACTGAAAATAGAGCCAGCATTTGCTCCTCCTCATTAAGAAATGTGATCATTTTTGCTTGATTAACTAATTATGTCACCTGCAACTTACATGCGGTGGACAGAAGAGTCCTTCTGTCTGCCAGAGCAGGGCTGGCAAACCGAACTGCATATACAAATTTCCTGGGGATTCAGAGAAACTGCAGATTCTGCTTCCACAGCTCTGGGAAGGGCCCACAATTTTGTCTTCTTAACAAGCCCCTCAGGTGAAGCTGATGTTACTGGTCCCAGGATCTCTTTCTGAGCAGCAAGGTCTAGAGCAGGAGTGTCAAACTGATTGTCACCGGAGGCCACATCAGCCTTGCGGTTGCCTTCAAAGGGCCAAATGTAACTTTAGGACTGTAGAAATGTAACTGCTCCCTAACAGTTAAGCAAGAGCTCGGTGCTGTCCCTGGGTAGAAACAAGGGGCTGGGCCGGATAAAACAAGGCGGAGGGCCGGATTCAGCCCATGGGCCTTGCGTTTGCCACCTGTGGTCTACAGAGTTAAACACTGGACAAATACAGGCTTGGACAAATGTAAACAACTATTATAGAACTGAGAAAAACTTCATTTTTATAAAAGTGGTATGTTTAGCTTGTTCAGAATAAAACTCAGGAGGGTTCCAGGAACTCAGGACTGTGCTCCCCTTCTGAGAATCACGACCTTCAGTGCCTCCTTTATTCATCAGTACATCAGTTTTCTTGTTCTCAAACTGATATAATAACTGGCTTTCAAGAAGCTTAGTGCATTTTATTTTATTTTTTATTTATTTGCTGAATGAAGGCAAGTAAGGGTTACAGCTGCTATTTGGAGAAACGTATTTGAGCATAAAAAGCCTGAAGAAGTTATATTACTAAAAAAATAGAATTGAATGAGCATAGGGAAGATCAAATCAAAATGAAGAATATGTAGTAGGGTATGAACTGTTAAACCCTGGATGAGATTTCCCAGGTAACATGAAATAAGCATGGCAGAAAAGGTCAGTTGGAATATTTAAAATGTTGTGGGAGGCT
>VMDR010002555.1:0-89124 GCA_007922815.1 Macrotus californicus
CAGAAAACGCAGCTGTTGGCTATTCACTGGTCCTTTTCCTCAGGTGGAACTTCCCTTTCTGGCCAGAAGGTGGCAGAGAGGGTACACTTAAAACTTCTTTCTCTCCCATCTTTAGAAGAAACTTTTTGTTTTTTGTTTTTTTGAGGGCAAGACAAATAACTCTTGCGATGTAGAACTGTTAACCTTTAGAAATACAGGTTTGCGGGTCTCATCATTGAACATAGTTATTAGAAACACCATCTCCGAGCCCTGGCTGATTGTGGCTCAGTGGACCGAGTGCCAGCCTGCAAACCGAAAGGTCACTGGTTCGATTCCCAGTCAGGACACATGCCTGGGTTGCCGGCCAGGTCCCCAGTTGGGGGCATGGGAGAGGCAACGATCGATGTATCGCTTGCACTTCGATGTTTCTCTCCCTCTCTTTCTCCCTCCCTTCCCCTCTCTCTAAACATAAATCAATAAAATCCTTCAAAAAAGAAAAAGAAACACCATCTCTGAGTGAGTAGAAACCATCACTCTGCATGTCTGTACCGCACAGGTGAAATCAAACACCAGTGACTAGAGCAGAGAACTAGAACTCTGTCTGAAAGATAGGCAGCAGGGAAACGTGTCTGAAAGGCAGCTGAGAAACGAAAGAGAAATGTATTCACGCTACCTACCAGGTCCACCAACATCATCTCAACTTGCAACATGGAAATATAATTCCATAAAGCAACATTCAAGCCTGTGGGTGGGATAACGCTCTCATCTCTGGAATAAAAAGTCCTTTTTTCTACCAACATAGCGCGCTGCCTACTTCCGAGGGGGGATCCTATGCACGCTCGTGACAGAACTGTCTGGAAAACACACATTTTCTGTCCCTTCATCAACTCCCTCACTTGTCTCTAAGAAGATGACTCTCTGTAAAAAGCTAACTTAGCTCCAGCTTCTGCCCACAAGAAAACACAGCAAGTTCACTACAGGTTTATTTAAAATGGCACAGACCTCAAAACAAGGCGGGTTTATTTTTAAAAGGAAAGGACTCCCGATGTGCGCCTGAGGTCCGGTGCACAGGGGGATGCCTGCCAGGTGGAAAAAGAAAGTAAAAAAAAGACCAAACAGGACCATTTCTAATAAGAGCTGAGCGCGGAGGAGGGAGGCAGGGCTCCGGGCAGAAGGCAGCGGGACTCGGGGGGGGGGGGGGCAGGACAGAGACGGGCCACACACTGATGCTGGAAGCGTCGCTCCCCAAACCAATTTCCACTCAACCCACCCCTGACTCACGACAGCAAATACTACACCGCACGGCCCTTCTCGCGGCTCATCCCCCCTGAAAGCCTGATTTTAAATGATCACGAAAGTAAGAAATTTAGAAATAATGTTGAGGTTTCTCTTAATAGAAGTCAGATCTATTTTGCAGAATCCTCTGCAGGTGGAGGGCTGAGGGAGCTCCAGACATTTGTGGCTTTGGAACGGAAAGTTCCGTTCTGCCTCCCTCCGAGCTGCGGCCAGAGAATGCTGGCCCCTTCGGTAATGGCGGGCGCGTTCTGCCAGAAAACTCACATATTTGTGGGTGGAGTCAGTTGGGAGGCTGGAGAGAAATTTTTTTTCAAGCGTCTGTATAGTCCAAACACAGCAGGGACTTCCAAGGGGTGAAAAATAATACCTCGGGGGTTAGCAAATTTCCACTGTTTGTGGAGCCAAAGGAGCTGTTCTGGAAGCAGAGTGAGGAACTGGCCCTCGAGGGCGGGGGCAGAGCCTGAAGCCTGAACGGATGTGTCCTTGGAGCCTTTTCTTAGTGGACCTTCACGGCGGGACAACGGCAGCAGAAGCTCCCCCAGTTCGGGGCTCCCTGGGTCACAGCCCTGGCAAGACTCGTCGTCCAAGGGGCTACCACTGCAGCTACCCGTTAGTAGGCAGGGAGCAGGGAAATAAGAATTGTGTAGAGAGTTAACTCAAGGGCATATGCAAGGTTACCTTTAAAGAGTGGATCTTCTGCCCTGGCTGGTGTGGCTCAGTGGATTGAGCACAGGCCTGTGAACCGAAGGGTCGCTGGTTCGATTCCCAGTCAGGGCACCTGCCTGGGTTGCAGGCCAGGTCCCCAGTAGGGGGCGCATGAGAGGCAACTGCATATTGATGTTTCTCTCCCTCTCCTTCTCCTTCCCTTCCTCTAACAATAAAGGAATAAAATCTTTAAAAAAAAAGAGTGGATTCTCCTATCAAGGAGTCCACAGTGTCTCTGAGAAACAGACCGAAGCTCTTACTCACATAGCCCCCCGCCAGTGCCTGCCCAGGGGGCACGTGTGCAGCACATGGACCTCAGTCTGGGGCAGGCGTGGGTGCAGGCGAAGACTTAAGAATCTATGGCGTAAAAGGGCCAGAAAGACCCGAGATGGAGGCAGGGTCAGACTGAAGGTGGTACTTCAGTCAAGGAAAGAGTGAGTCTGTTACAAAGGCGGTTCACCTGCTTTTGGAGACAAAGCAGAAAGGCGCACTGAGGCGCAGACAGGTGAGGTTCGCACAAAGACAGTCCAGGACAGAGTGTCCGGGCCAGGGGACTCCGATGTTGCCAACTCCCCCACCTGGCCCTGCCTAGCACAGACTGTCCAGCTGGCGGACGCACCTACCGATGTCCAACAAACGGGCTTGCCGCTCAGGCTGCACCTTCACCCACAACCACCTGCCTGGAAGATGCATCTGAAGGGGCTGTAGCTACAGGCACCCCCTGAAAAGGGGAAGGAATAAAGAAGCATTCTGTTTGCCCTGGCTGGGAGGCTCCGTAGGTTGGAGCGTCGTCCTGGTCACCAAAAGGTTGTGGGTTTGATCCCCAATCGGAGCCCATACGGGAGGCAACCCATCCATTTCTCTCTCTTTCTCTCTCCCCCTTCCTCTCTCTCTAGAGTTAAAAAACAAAATTGTTTTATACACTGGTCCTGTGAGCTGGAGTGAGCTCAGCCCTGAGAGACAGACCCACTGACATTTCACTGGCAAATCGGAGTTTTAAGACGGCCACACTGAGGTCTCGGTGTCTCCTGGCAGCCGGCCACCTGCCCTCATGCTGGAAGTGACCACACTCACCTCCTACAGGGCACTGGATGGTCACGTTTGCTCCCAGGGCTGCCTTCACGGTGCCCCCAACCACGACGGACAGAGGGCCATGCTCTGCTCCAGTGACGTCTCTCTCCAGGAACAAGATGACAGGCGCCTCTTCATTGGAAGGGAACAGAAAACCACGTTAGGTTCAAACGGCGTTGGCTCCTCGGCAGACGGAGCTGCACTTGCCAAACGGTGACGAGCTGAGAGCAGCGGAGGGTCCTGGCTCTCTCTGCACCTTGATGGGAGGGACACGCACAGCCTGAGGGCACCCAGTGGACAGACGGACAGATGGATGGACACAATCAAAGAGATACCTGCAGAGCTGCACTGATTCCAACAACCATACCTGGGCCACGGGGGTGTGCGGTTTTATGGCCACACCCCTCTTCGATACAGGTGGTACAAGGGGACAGGAGGGGTTCAGAAGCAAGGAAGGCCGAGGGGACGGGTGTGCGGGGCAGCCTCAGAGAAGCTCCAGGAGGAACTAACACACCCGGGCATCAGACTCTTCCCAGAAAGGAAACTGGAGAAGGAGACCCCACATCAAACTTGTGTGGTGAAAACCATACACACAAGGCCTCAAAGAATCAGGGACCCACGCAAGGACTTCTATTTCCCCGGAGCTTTGAGAACTATGTTCTCTTCCCAGACTGATTTCATGAACTCACTCCGGAAAGACATGGGGTGCCTGAGCTGGCAGTGGGAGAAAGAATTGGAAAACACCCGCAAACTGCTCAGCCCGCTGGGAGGCACCACGGGTGTGAGGAGGAGAAGGGTCTGGTTATCCAGGGCCACTCAGAAGCACGTGGGCGTCGGTGAGAAAGTTGGCAGAGCACCCCTCCCACACTCCACCTTCAGTGCCCGGAAGGAAGGGCCCCATTTCCTTAGCCTGTTTTCGCACCTATCTATGCACAGAGCACGGGCGAACAAGGACGGTTAGCTCGCTGGCTGGTTCCCGTCTATTCTGGGGAAGAGAATTCCGGAACAATCATGGATGGATGACCAAAAGTTCCATTCTCCACTGGAGGGCCAGGGGCAGTGGAAAGCTGCCCTGAGATTTGAACAGCTAGGAGCAGCTCTTGGGCTGGGAGAGGGCGGCAGATGTCACAGCACGTCCTCTGCCCCCCGTGGGACCTTGCGCCGGCTCGCCCAGGAATCTGGGTGATTCTAAGACTGACTTCAGTGGCAAGGGGGACTTCTATTCCTCGTGGGGATGTTACAGCCTGGGAATCGATGTTTCTTGGAGAGGAGGTGAAGCTCAGAGAAGGGAACCAACCAGGAGAATCTAGGCCTGAGGGCCCCACCTCCATCTGGAGCACAAGGGCGGGGCTAAGAGTCCACACAGACTCAGCTGGTCCCACCTCCTCAGTGTATAGGCACGAGGTGCCTGCTACAAACCCCAGCACGGACATGTCCGAGTGCTGGGTTCTAACCCCCGACCTTGTCTCTCCGCTCACCCCAGCCCATCGGAGCCACAGACCGCAGAAGCCTCAGAGCAGGAAGTGGGAGGAGGGTACTCTTGCTTTATCTGCAACCCCAGGACATGAGCTGGCCACAAGGAGGCACTGCTCACAACTATGCCACCTAAAAAAAAAAAAACGTCCCTTCATACTGAGAGCACACTTGAATGTTCCAACGGCATTGCCAGGCAGACACACACTAATGCATGGGTGCCAAGCCCCCCACGTGTTGCAGGGGTTGCTGGGTTTGCCGCTGGCAGGCTTACAGCAATCTCAGAAGGAGAATTATTATCTTTCCTTGGCTGGTGGTTCTTTAAAAAGAAAAGCAGCACCAATTAAATGTTGTCTTGTTCATTCCCAACTCTTAGAAAGAGAGTTCTAGAAGAGCCGGGTTCTAAGTGTGGCCACCGGGCCAGCAGCAGCGGCGTAACCTGGGGTCAGGTCAAAAATGTAAATTCTCAAGACTCCCTCCCGAACCTCCTGGGTCAGAACCTCTGAGAGTGGGGTCTAGACATCTGTGTTTTAAACCACCCCGAACAGGGGGCGCTCACTGAAGTCTGAGAGCTTCTGCTCTGAGGGTTGTTAAAGCTGAAACCCAGGCAGGCCAGGTTCCGGCAGCAAGTACCTGCATACAGCACCGAAGAACTCTCCGAGTCGGAACCCAGACGGTTAGCCACCGAGCACCCATAGAGGCCCCGTTCCTTCTTCGTGGGGCTCCGTATCTGCAGTTTCCCCGAGCCGGACAAGATTACTCTGTGGGACAGTTAGAAAGAGGACGCAGTCACGGAACATGGTTAACAGTTCTAGGACCACAGCAAGTCACACAGAAAGGCAAAGGCCCAATTACAGACTTCGGGCTGCCGCGGACCCCAAAAGACGATCAACAGGCAGAAAATTACATGGACCAGAGGGTGGAAAACTCTTTCCTCTGGGCCTAAAGGCGTAGGTACGGTAGACGCAGCTGGAGGGAGCTGGCAGACCCAGTCGTCTCTCACTCAGCAGGAGAGGAGGCTTTCCCCGCATGGACTTAATGCCCCATCTACCACATTTCCTAAAGAGACACAGCAGCCACCCAAGTGCTCCCTAACCAGCTGCAGGTGTGAATTTTCCCGTTCGGATTTTCACGCCGCCCGGGCCATGGCTACCGTCTCCCTGTCACCACGCAGGCAGCCACACTGAGTGAGGCCGCGCTGGGCTGGGTTTCGCCTGCTCAGGACCAGGGCTGCCGCCGTCTGGGAATTCCCCTCGGCTTCCCAGTTACGCAGGGCCGTAAGCCTGAGTATACCACTCTGAGAATCAGAGCTGGTCAGGAGCATCCCAATAAGTGCGATGATTATTCCGGGAAGAGGAAAGTGTTTGTTCTGCTGCAATTTTCCTTCTTTCTTAATGGTTGGGAGTGGCTTCTAGGTCATCTGCCCACATTCTCTTGTCCCCGCCGGCCCATCCATTTGACAGATCTGAGCAGACTAGGGCTGTTCTGACCACTAAAGACTTTATGAATTGGGCCACTTCGTCATTTCCTGCCACTGCATGTTGCACGCCCCGTGCTCCTGCCAGCATGAACATCTAACGGTTTCCAGAACATTCCATAACCTTTCATCGCCCTGAGCTCTTGCATATGGTGTTCACTGTATTTGAATGTCCTTTTTCCCTCCGGCAAACTCCAGCCTACCCACGGTGCCCTGGATCAAACGCAATTTCCCCTAAAGCTTTTCCCAGTACTCCCAGAGTTATCTTCGGCTCCCTCCGGGCTCCTTCTGCTCTGGTTCTTCTATTTATTTGACAAAAAATCAATTTCTTCCCACTAGATTGTGATCTTTTCCAGAGCAGGGACCAAAGTTCATTTGCAGCTGTGCATTTCCACTGACTTCTATACAGCAAGTTCCAGAGAACCTCGGGTCACAAAACGCATGATCGATCAGGAGAGATAAGAACCGTGGCACAGAGTGTGTGCACTATCAGCCCCCGGCGGCACACACAGAAAAGACAAAAGTGGGCAGAAAGCAAAACAGCTGACTTTCCCTGGACAAAAACAGGAGTGTGGCAGGCCTACCTATGATAGGGCCAGACTCTAGTTTACCACCAAATCCCTGGGAAGGAGCAGCTGATTGAGAACAAAAGTTTAGCCCTGGCTGGTGTGGCTCAGTGGATTGAGTATCAGCCTACGCCGGTTCGATTCCCAGTCAGGGCAGGTGCCTGGGTTGCGGGCCAGGTCCCCGGTAGGGGGCGTGCAAGAGGCAACCAATGGATGTTTCACATGTAGATGTTTCTCTCGCTTTCTCTCTCCCTCCGCTCTCTCTAAAAATAAATAAAATGTAAAAATTAAAAGGAACAAAAGTTTAACTCCAACAGTTAACTATACTCGAAAAAATAAGTACACTACAGAGCTTTCTTCAGTTATTCCATCCATCAATATGTTGGTGCGATTCAGCAATTCTCAGATCCTTCCTTCCGTCCGCAGGTCTCACTTCCACAGGGCAGTGAAGGCCGCTGAGATGTACCGCTGACTGCAAGACACATGGAGTCACCCACGTGGACGGCCTGGGCCGGCCCTGGGCCACAAAATGAGCAAACGGAGTTCCTTAGGGACCTGACCTTGGCCTCTGCCACACAACTTTGTTTTTCATTTTAAAATAACGGCAAAGTGATCTTTCCACAGTAAAGTGATCACCCTCAGTAAATCTGCCCACAGCCTGCCCTTCCTAGCTATTTCTTGTATATCCCCAACACATATGGAAAAATATATCTAAATGGGAGACCCTCTGTTATGTAAAGGAATTCAACGCAAGTTGGACAAATTAATGAGTTAAATTTGGAAACAAGGGAAATAAAAATGGATCTTACTCTTTTAGTCTCTTAAAAATTAAAACAAAAACTTAAAAATAACTGTTAACTGATTTTAGAGAGAGAAGGGAAAGGGGAAGAGAGAGAGAAAGCGACATCGTTTTGCTGTTCCACTTACTCATGCACGTACTGGTTGCTTCTTGGACATGCCCTGACTGGGGATCGAACCTGGAACCTGGGTGGATCGAGATGACACTCTAACCAATGGAGCATACCCAGCCAGTTAAGATAAACAAAACTTTTCCTACCCACATGGAATTGTTTCAATATCAAATGGCTGACCCTTAAAGTACGCAGAAACATGCAGGCGTAGGAACTGCCCGGCTAAAACCTCTTCTTTACTTGGCCTCCAGGACTCTCAGCCTCTGAAACCAATGTTAATTCCAGTCGATCAACTCAAAGTATTTAAAATCCAGTCAATTCAACAAACACACACTCAGACTGAGCCTGCTGTCCTATCCCTGTAGGACGTCTACGGCCATCGGTCCATGATCAATTCGTCTTTCTCAGTGTCTAACATGGAATCATTGAGCTAGACCAGCAGTCCCAAAGAGAGGTCCATGGCCCCCTGGGGCCCGTGAGGCCAAACCTGTTTTCATGGCCACAGTAAGCGCCACTTGCCACGTCCCTGAGTTGATACCTGTGCTGAGAACAACAGCAGAGGCGGGTAAAACCGCTGTGCCTCAGCAGGAACCAAGGCAGCGGCGCGTAGCAGCAGCCCCTGGGTTCTTGACTTCCACACCCTTGCAGCAGGAAAAAAAAAGCCCATTTCCCGTAAGGATGTTCTTAATGAAGCAGTAAAACTCACTAATTTTACGACCCTTGACTACATATGTTTTTAATATTCTGTAGGTCAAAATGGAAAGTCCACACGATGCACGGATGTCGGTGTGAGGGTTTGAACCGGCTTTTATCATGGAATACCATTCTTTCTTGAGAGAATGAGTAACAGACAAACTATGGTGACTTGGACTGGATGGAGTCTCTGGCAAACATTTCTTTGAAATGAACAACAATGAGCTGGCCAGCTCAAGGAACGCAACCGACAGAATTTGTGGCCAGTGATAAAATTGGAACTTTTCGAGTGAGGATTAGAATTTCAGAAAATTCCTATTCCCCCTGGTTAGCCCGAAGACATTCCCAAAGCTCACAGACTTTTCTGATGAGAGGGGTAGTGATATTCGAGAATATGCGTACTTTTAGAACTGTTTCATGGGGCTTGTCAATGTTTGGAAGGTCCACTATTTTCCAAATGACCAATGTGAGGCTCTAAAACCTGAGTAGGTAAAAGACCCATTCAGAGTGCAAGATAAACGAATAGATTTCCCTGTAACAAAATACCGAAATTTCATCAATGTGATTTCAGATTCCACATTCCCCACCAGCCTTGAAGGATGAAATGCCACTTTGCCAGGTTTTCGCGTAGTATCAGAGAAGAACATCCACAATCATCTGAAACGGCTATTAAATTATTCCTTCTTTTTTCCCAACTAACATCCCTGGATGAGGCCAAATTTCCTCCAGGAGGTTTTGGTTCAAAAAAAACATATCCCAACGGATTTAATGCAGAAGTATGGGAATCCAGATGTATTTTATTAATCTGGACATTCCTTTGCAAAGATGGAAAATGATGCCATCGTTACCCGTAAATTTTTTGAGAATAATGGCTTTTCACAAATTAACGTTATTTTGTGCGAATGAGTCATCGGCTGATTACGGTTGTTTCTAAATGGATTAATAAACAGATGTTTTAAGTGTTTCTTGGTTTTAATTTCTAGTGTGGTAAACAGCAACAGCTACAACTCACATGCACAGAAGCTCTCTGGGCTCATCAATCAATTAAAGGGGCCCTAAGACAGAACGGATTTGAGAACGGCCAAGGTTATTGACCTGGTAGGTTCATTCCTCTTCCGAAATGTCATTTCGCACCAGGGCAATTTAAAAAATTAAATCTGTTCTATCTTTTCGTTCTAAGACATGGCCTACAGTAAGTTATTATAAAACATTGAATTATACCCAGCTTCCTCCTGGTGGATCACATATTACGCTCAGCGCCCAAAAGACATGATACAAAGTAAGACCTGCATTTCTAACGTGCCTCGTGGTCCACAAAACAATTTAACATCTGCTATTGTGTTTGTGTTTCTTAACAGTCTCCAGAGGCAGATAAGGTGCAGCTTGAACTCTCAAATGCAAATTTAAAAAAGCAAAATGTCTACAGTCTTATGCAGCAAGATTTAGAGATGGTAAGGAAGGCAAAAGGAATGAACATTGCTGTTACTCCCTGTTACTTTATATAAAATAAATGAATCGTGATATATTTGCACTGACAGATCACAATAAAGTAACATAGGACTTTGTTATTTCGCTGTGAGCAGCTCAGAAAACTCTGACCTGTGTTATCTTCTAGTTGTGGATTTTAGGACATTAAAAACTGAATGAACATTGAAAATGACTTCCGATTCCCGATCTTCCCGCCAAGGCTAGTGTTTGTATGGCGGTCAGACAGAGTGGGCGGGGGTCAGAGATACACGGCCCCTCCTTCTGACTGGCCACGAGTTAGTCACGGGCTCCTGCTTCTCAGCAACATCACAGGAGCCTGTGGGCCCCAGCCCTCCCAACTTCACGGGACTGAAGTCTGCTGAGAGGAGCCCCCGCGTGCCCGAGGTGTGTCGGAGCACCGGACAGTGATTCCCATGCAAGACAGGACAACCGCACACGTGCCCGCTTTCACATTAGCCTCACACTGCTTTTGTTTGTAACGGCAAGCGCCCTGCAAAGACAGAGGCTGCACATGCTCAAGCTCAGTCTCACGCTCCAACTGCTGTGTCACCCTACGTACGCGTGATAGGGAACAACACTGTTGAGTGTGACAATTCAAAAGCATCTGTGAAAAACACATCCTTACATTTTTGGGGGGGGTTTAGAGAGAGGGGAAAGAGAAGGAGAGAAACATCCGTGTGCGTTTGCCTCTCACACACCCCCTACTGGGGACCTGCCCCTCAACCCAGGCTTATGCCCTGGCCGGGAATCGAACCGGCGACCCTCTGGTTCGCAGGCCGGCACTCAATCCACTGAGCCACAGCAGCCAGGGCTGGAAGCACATTCTTAAGAGAAGGAATTTGAAAACGTTTTCGAGGAAACTGGAATAACCACTCACAAGATCTTGCAAGAGGGAACACTGGACTCTCATCCTACTTACTTTTCCGAGGGCTGTAGCAATGCTCCGTCTTTGGTCCACGTGTAGGTGACCTCACTGGGGGTGGCAAGCTCACACAGGATGTTGATGACCGCCGTCTTTTTTGTGATGTACACGGTGTTTCCGATCCTCGAAGTTACCGTCTTATTAAAGGAAATCGAGGCGGGCTGGCTTTGCCTCAGGAGAACTGGTCCCTTTGGCTTGAACGTCAGCTTGCCCGAGTTTTTCACACTCGAGCTTTGGGGTTCACGTCCCGTGTCCCCTCTCAGCTGAGCTGCGGGAGGCACCTCCTCCTGGGTGGCCCTCCACGGCAGGTGTAGCGGCTGGGCCTTCGCTAACTCGGCCACCAGCTGATATATCACCTGCGAGGCAACGTGGTCGCTGACCTCCCCTGTCTCCAGGAGCTGACTCATGTTTCTTATCAGCTCCTCAAACTGGGCCGTATCCATGCTGTAGGCTCCCTGTTTGATGGCCGCTTCAAACTGCTTAGTCTTCGGCTCCCAGGAGTTGGCATTTCCTGCAGAAGAACTGTGGCAGTGGCCCAACAGAGCCCTGAGGAAAGGCTGGTTACTCATTTGGCCGTCGTCCCGATAAAGCTCATTTTTGTTATTCCACGTCTGCCTCATTTGCTGCCACGTGGCTCCCAAACCGTCGGCTTTGCTGTGGTCCATCCCCGGGAGTTCCCAGGCGCGCTCTCCGAGGGCCGGGGGTGCGATGAGCCGGTTGTCCGTTCCAATGAGCTTGAGGACGACGGACTCCTGGGCGGAGCCCGCGACGCAGCGGTACACGCCACTGTCGGGGGCCGCGAGGCTATGGATTTTCAGGGAGCCCGACTTGGTGATGCCCAGGCGTTTGGAGTTCTGCAGACAGTGACCATCCTTCTCCCACTGGATCAGCGATTTCTGGAATCGCCGCACCGGGCATTTAATGATCACGGAGGTGTTGGGCAGCAAATAGGCCCTGCTGCCAACGGTCAGGTTAATACGCTTCTCTTCCCTGGTCTGAATGTAGACTCTCTGGACACCCAGAATCTGAGGGCCCTGCTCGCCAGGTTTTGTCTTGACCTCTGCTTTCGTTTCTGCAGGGAGAGAGAAAAAAGAAAAAGAGGAAGACACTAACAAATATCTCAGTAAGAGAACTTTTTTGACAGTAATCTTCCAAGGCTGATGCAAGCCAATGAGTGTCCTGGAGAGAGGCAGAAAGTGTCCTGTAGGTCTGCACACGAGGCACTGGACAGTGTGACGAGGGCAGTGTCGGCACTGAGTGAGCGAGGACACTGGGAAGGCGGCGGAGATGCTGCAGGGGTCGGGAGGATGGGAGAATGGAGCTCCTCGCTCGGCCCTACAACATGGTGGTGAGAGGAAAGGGATGGAAAGGCCACATCGCAGCAACCAAGGGCCCCTGAGCCGCGGCGCTGGCATGAGGCCAGGCTGCAGCTGGAGGGGAGGCCCAGCTCAGGGCGAGTTGGCGGTGCAGGGACTGTGCATTCCTGTCTCCTGTCTGCTTCCATGACCTACATGTTGGCAAGCTGGGGAGTGGGGTGGGGCAAAAAAGAAATATTACTGTCTTTTTCTTGTTTTTTTTTTTCCCCTCCGTAAGACTTATCATTTTCCTCAGCTCTCCACTGCACGCCAGAATAATTTACAATTTCATCTCGTACCACAGTGCATGCCCTCAGAACCACGATGTGGTCCCACATGTTATTCTGTTATTTCAGAGGGAGCTGCCAACGTTACTTTAATTTCACTCCCTTCTCAGGCAGTTTACGGTCTAGCCACACCGCTATAAAATCATCCACAATTCATAAAAATTAGATTGATAAGCCGCTCAGAGCGTGACAGTGTGCCGCATGCCACAGACAGTCCTGAACTCCGGGACCCCATCAAACCTGGCCTCTCGAGGGTTTGGAAGCTCAGGATTTTAAACATTTGTTCTCAAAGACTTCCTGGGAAAAAACAAAACAAAACAAAACAAAACCCATTAATACCGTCCATGAATCAGTACAGAGAGGTGGCTGGCTCAGGGGTCAGACAGACTCGTGGTCTGCGGCACAGGGGCCAGCTGGCAGCTGCAGACTCTTGGTCAGGTCTCGCACCTCCTCCAAATTGTGGGTGCCTTGTCTCTAAACAGGGATTATGTCTGTCTCGAGATGTCGTGGGGACTAAATGAGTTGATGCATAAAAGGAACTCTCCATAGTAAGTGCTCAATAAACGCTATTGCTTTTTGAAATGCTGTTATTGTGGTTTTTTTACTTTGTTTTGTGAGTTTCTCCAGGGATGTTGTTAGTAAACTTAAGATTTCACGTATATACATATTTTTTTCCTAAGCAGCATTAAAATAATACTTAATTTCTGATTTTTTTTTCCTTACCGCAAGCTCAGGAGGGTACCTGAGGTAATTCATGTTATCTTACAGGCGAATAATTCAAGGGGAGGAAAAATAAAGCTAGAAAGACGCCCAGAAGTTGTGCGTGTCCAGTGTGCCTGGCCCCAACCCCCAGCACACTCTGCTGCCTCATTCTCAATTGCCGAAGGGACAGCCCACAACTCCTTTCTTGCCGCCCTCCGGCATAGAACATACATATGCACATGTAAACATATGTCCTCTCACATACACTGGAAACACAGACAAACGCTACATATATATCAGCTTTGGGATATTCCGAAGCCATACTATGAACTCTCTATGCCAAGCTGACATAAGTCATAGCTTAGTAATTATAATTAATTATTGCTTAATTAATTGAAGAAGTATCCAAACTGCCCCTTTTAAAAAAAAAAAAACAAAGGTATTTCTGGTTTTGGAATGAGCACAGGAAGAGATACTTGGAAAATTAAAAATGCTTCTCTCTTCTACTTTTATAGAAGGAGTCCGAATACACGGTTAGGGAAAAAGAAAAAGAAAAAAGAAACAAGACCCAGAAAGTATTGTGGCTTAACCTCTCCAAGGAGCAGTCATGAATTCTAAGTGGGAAAAACCACGGTCAAGTGCAGGGCGTAAGGAGGCAGCCACCCTGGTGAGGAAATCTGGGAGACACATTGGCTCCATGGGCAGGCAGTCCTGCAAACCGACTTCCCTTGGCCTTCAACATCACACTGCTTGCTGCTTAAAACCCTTCTGACTTCCGCGTGGCTTGCCTGACCTAGAGATTAGAAACACCCAGTTGTCGCTCGGAAAGAGAAGCCGTCGGAACGGGGACGCACGGAAGGCTCTCACGCTTACCGCTGCACGGGGGCATGTGGCACGCTCTCACCAGAGGGGGCCCCGGGAGCCCACGGCAGGCATTCTCGCCGAGGGGGACGCGCCGGCCCTTGGCGGTCAGCCTCTGACACGCCTGCTTTCTCCGCTGGGTGCCCGCGCCGCAGCTGACGGAGCACTGTAACGAGAGTTGCACAGCGGAATGAGGGGGAGCCTGAGCACGCAAAGGAGGCCACCAGCAAGAAGGAACTTCACGTGGCGGCGTGCCCAGACCCAAGACGCTTCCTGGGCTCCGTGGCCTTTTCCGAGATCTTTCCTTTCCTCCCCACCTTGTGCCATCCCTTCCCTTCCCTCTTTCTGAGATAGTAATTAAGTCCCAGGAACCTACTGTCGCCAGGGTTTTTTGGCCTTATACTTGATGTCTGATTTATTTTTAGCTATTTTTTACATAGTAAGATGACTTTGCTTTTTTTTTAAACAAAGATACGTACCCAAGACCAAGAATTCAAGAAACAGAAATGCATAAAAGGGAAGTTTTTTTAACAACTACCCAAACTACTATACATAAAGTAACATTAATACTTCATGCTCATTAGGCGCATAACATTGATATTTGATCATCGTTGTATGCACATGCAATTTGAAATTTTAATTAGGTAATTAGAAATTTTATGTTACGTATATTGGCAAGTTTATTAGGTATATTAGGAAAAAACTAATGTAAAATTAAAAGGGAATTTTAATTAGGTAATTAGAAATTTTATGTTACGTATATTGGCAAGTTTATTAGGTATATTAGGAAAAAACTAATGTAAAATTAAAAGGGTGGTTGAATGTCTTATTTTTTTTTCCATCGTAAGTGATTCATTCTCAAAGAATCCTCTAAAATGAAGAAAGAAAATGAAAGAAACTAACAAGAGACTCACTCAGGTCATTATTTTTAATGACATATTTTACCTTCCAAGAATATCTACTGACCTGCTGTTAAGAAGGAAGAGGAAATAAGCACCTTTCCATTCCCTCCCACCTCTCCTCTCCCAACTGCCCAGTTTTCATTAAACTATTCAGATAACGTCGAGATCTCTGATATCTTGGGTCTGTTCTAAAAGGCAGTTGCTGGCTGACTGCTGTGCATTCTGCGCCTGACCGAACTAGCTGTCCCTCTTGCACCCTTCAGTCCGAGTCTGCGCAGCTGGGTCCCTGTGAGCCTTCTGGGCATCGTCTGGCCGCCGTCTGGCCCTAGACATTTTTCGGGGAGGCCTGACGGAGCGACATTCTCTTTGGCCTCAGTTCCACTAGAAGAACCACCAAGACGAGGGAGTAGGTTTGGGCCATGCTTTCTCTCCCGTGGGAGCGTGGGAGCCTTGTCCCCTTGCACTGAACGTGAGGCCGAAGAGGGAATTTTTGTTGCCTGTCTGCCTTTTCTGCTCAGAGGCCCGTGGGGGTCTTTCTGCTTCTTTTATTTTTAATCCTCACCTAAGGATATACTTAATTGATTTTAGAGAGAAGGGGGGACGTGGGTGGGCGGTAAGAGGCAGGGAGGGGGAGAGAGAGAGAGAGAAACATGGGTGAGTTGCCTCCTATATGTGCCCTGATCGGGAATCGAACCCACAACAGCCATGTAAGTAGAAAAAATTAAAACACCAAAGAACACCATGAAGTGGGAATGATAAAGAGTCACACAAAACGGTCACAGGCTCCACCAAAGCACGGGGAGTGCAAACAGCCTGCGAGAGTTCATGGATCGCCGAAGGCCCCCACGTGGGAACGATGCTCCTTCCTTAGCACTCGGAAAGCAGCGCAGCAATGGGAAGCTCCTTTGCGCCTAAAACTTGGACCTAAGGAAATCGGGGAAAACCGCTGTAGCACTGAATGAGCAAAGCCCAGACGTGCCATGAGCAGACCTGGTGTTGGGGAGGCAGGGTTCCTGCAGCCGCCAGCCAGAGAGGCCCGGCTCCGTGGAAAATGGGAATTTTGGTGTGGCTCTTCAGCCTGGCTAGGGCCAAGGTGAGTGGCCCATTTCTGTGTGGAATGGGGGACAGCTGCCCCCAAGTAAGCCATCCTGCAGCAGAGGTACTGCATGGAAGGTGGCAATTTGCTGTCCGAGTCTCTGCCAAAGCAAAGCAACTCTGGCCCTGGCTGGTGTGGCTCGGTGGATTGAGTGCCGGCCTGCGAACCAAAAGGTCACTGGTTCGATTCCCAGTCAGGGCACATGCCTGGGTTGCGGGCCAGGTCCCCAGTAGGGGGCGCACGAGAGGCAACTACACATTGCTGTTTGTCTCCCTCTCTTTCTCCCTCCCTTCCCCTCTCTCTTAAACGACAGGAAATTTTAACTAACAGGAAAACAACTGAACCTAGGAAGGAACCCAAACTGCTGGCACCCTGCATGCCTGACCGAATCTGAAGGCTGGTTTTTGGTGTCCAAGGCTGACACGGGCTCAGCCCTCCAAATGCCTGCTCCTCTTCCCAGGTGGAGGCTTGCAAGGGAGGTGGCCCAGCTGGGACGGGGAGGGCTCTTGACTGTGCGTGGCCTGACCCCTTGGGAGTGTGACCAGCTTGCTCTTGCCCCGAAGAATGGTTGCCTAGGGAACTGACAGGCCTCAGGTCCACCCTGGCTCACGTGGGTAACCTCTTCTACCTGTTCTGACTTCTCCCAGCAAAGCCCAGCCCCCTGAGTGATTTTCCCCGGCCTGGAGGAGCAGGCCTGAGCTTTGGTAAGGCCCGCCACTGCAAGACCATTTTGCATTCCCCGCCGGCTTTGCAAAGACTCTGGAGAAGAAGAGCATTTATCTGCTCACTCAGAGCTCTGAGGGACCAACCGGCAATCTCACGGTGTAAGGACACGGTCAGCCAGATGGGAACCCCACAGGGACGCTCAGGAAGCGGCTCCCCACTAACAGGCAATCACAATCCGGGTCACTGTGAGTCAGAGCTGGGACATGCGACATGGTTTTAGGGAGTAGAGACTTCACCACACACTGACTGTCCCCAGCCCTCGTCCCAGGGAGGAAAGACCTCCCTCCGCAGCTGAAGCAAAGGAGGGGCGAGAAAGCAGGAAGCGTAAGGCTGGGAATGGCCCTTACCTGGGACCAGGCTCCCACGGCTAAGTGTGGAGGGCAGTCTGTCCTGGCGCAGGACTTATGGGACGATGCCTTGGGTCCCTGGCATAACTCGTCTGGGAGGTTCAGAAAGCTGCCATCCGTTAACAGCTGCCGGCAGGCAACCCTCCGGTTCTGAGTCCCCCCACCGCACGTCCGGGAGCACTGAGGACACAGGAGCAGGGATGGTCAGTGCCGGGCGGGGCTCTCGCACCGGTGGGCCAGGTGGGCAGGGGAGTCCGTGGGTGGCCGTACCTGCTGCCATTCTTCAATGTGCCAACTAGGCGGGCAGTCAAACTGATTGCAGGCTTGTAAGGCGTGGGGCTTCTCATCTCCGCACTCCTCAGCAGGGGCGGGGGGCTCCCCGGGGTGCGGGCAGTGCACGTCTCGGGTCTGGATCCCAACACCACAGGTAGCCGAGCAGGGCCCCCAAGCACCCATGTGCCACCTGCACCAAAGAACAAGTGGGGAAGTGGGGCTGTCTGCTGAGACCACAGTCAGCAGCCTGAACACAAGACAATCCCAGGCTGTCCGGAGGCCCAGGCTTCACCCCCGGCATACGGAGCCTGCAGCCTCGGCATCTCTGGCGTTATTTGCAGCTCAGATACAGAAAGACAAGGTTGAGAGGCAGGAAATGTCAGGGGCATGGTTGAAGATTTTACCCACTGGGGCAAGTCCACAGTGAAAGGGGGCTGATTCCTCCGCATGCTCACCTACCGCCCTGTATTAGTCACGGAAACTTGGTTTGGTTTTGAATAGAGCTCAAAGCAAGGGTGATTTATGTGGGTGTCAGAAGGAATTTTAAGTGCTGAGAAGCACACTTCGGGAAACTTTCAGGGCACCTGGATTCATTATTTGGAATATCCCTACGAAAAATTCTTTTATGTTAGGGTTGGATTTACTCCCCCCGCCTCTCTCTCTCACATATATATATACTGTAACTCCCCTCCAGTAAGATCTTGGAAAAAATCAGGTTTTCTCATGAAACATCTGTAAAAATGAAAAACCAGGGCAACTGCTTTCGGTACAGATTTCCAAATCACCTTCAAGGGAGAGGGTCCCCGTCCACACTCCCACCAGAAGGGTGCATGCCGGCTTCCCCACACCCACACCGGCATCAGGTGAAACTTCAGAAAAGAGTCTCTGCCCGTCTGCCGGGGGAAAAGTCGTTCACTGTGGTTATTTTAACTTGAGGATGTTTCATTATTAGCGAACATGAACTCTTAACTCATTTCTACAGAGATACCATTAGGACACAATCATAAAATGCTTAAAATGTACCTTACTTAACCTGGCAGGTGTAGCTCAGTGGATTGAGCACCGGACTGTGAAGCAAGGGGTCACCGGTTCAATTCCCAGTCAGGGCACATGGCTGGGTTGCAGGCCAGGTCCCCAGGAGGGGGTGCGCAAGAGGCAACCACACACTGATGTTTCTCTTCCTCTCTTTCTCCCTCCCTTCTCCTCTCTTTAAAAATAAATAAATAAAATCTTTTTTTTTTAATAAAAAAAAAGTACCTTAAAAAAAATTTGTTCCAGCGTCATTTGTATTAGCAATAAAAAAGCAAATGAATATTAAATTAAATTTTACAAAATGAAGGAAAGACAATCTTAATAAATAATTGCCTATTGGAATAGCACAATGCTAGCAGCCATTAAAATAATAAAGTAGATGTATAGTTATTGACATGAAAAACATTCATAATACACTTTTATTAGGAAAAAAGCAGGTCATAAAATATGCGAGTACAATCCTCTTGTTTTATGCATTTATAAACGCATGTCGAAAAAAGCCTGGATAATTATACACCTAAATGTTAACAGTGATGATTTCTAATTTACAGGATTTTTATTTTCTCTCTTCTTGCCTGTGATTTTTCATACAACAAATAACTCATTATCCGAAAAAAAAAACAAAACTTAGTTTTCTGTAAAAGAAAATCGTATTAAAAGTGGTTTCCAGTTTTTCTCATTTCTAATTTTCTCTAATAAATGTTTTATTGCTTAAATTAGAAGGAAAAATCAAGACAAATATAATAGGACAGAAACTAAAATTTTAACATACGAAGGCAAAAGTTCTCAGTGAAGACTTAATAATTACACATTGCGGAGACAGTTAAGAAGCAGAAACATGAAGGAAGCAGCAGCTGAGAGCTGTTAAGAAAAACAGAAGGATATAAACCAAAAAGCTTTAAGCTGTAAAATACCTCTGTAAGCCCCTGGAATATCAAGGATGCAAACTCTAACTAAAATACACAGAACTTTTAATAATATATTTGAAAACCTAGACGAAATAGAGAAGTTTTTAGGAAGCCACGAAAAGCCCTTTTCAAGAAAGGGACTAGATCCTGCTAATGTTGTGCCCGAACTCCTACAGATTTTCCAGAAGCAGGCGAATTCCCACGTTATTTAAAGCGCTCCAAAGTCACCTGGCAAAGAAGCACAGAGCTAGACCAACCAGTGAGAGGCAAAGGGACTGGACAGGAAACGTTAAAACCAAGAAATGGGTAACAATGTCTTCTTACTAACAATGAGCTGCCCCATACAGAACTTTTATTTCTTTTTTAATTCAAGAACTGGGTGACAAATTAGTACAGAAAACACACCCGCCGGCCCTCTGGCTTCCCCACTTCCCTCCCTCGCGGCGGCAGCAGGCCCTTCTCAGACTGGTGGGCCCGTTCTGTAAGCCCACAGGCTCCTACAGGCTGCTGGCTCCCCCTGAAGAAGGCACACCCCACACACCGCGGCAGATGCTCAGCAGTTAGAGGGCAGGCCTGGGGAGCGGCCCCACAGAGCAAATAAACACGCAGCACCCCACCTCAGAGAGGCCAGGCTCATGCATCAAATCCATCTGCCTTTGGGTCAATAAAGATGCACCCAACCTCGCGGTGAGCTTCACCCTGGGGTGGTGTTTCACTGCTACTGCTCCTGGAACCAGGAAATATTTGCACGGAAAATATTATGCGACACCCGTTCCTGTTATTCCTACACCGCTGCTTTTCAGAACCTAAAACATTTTTGTCAGCTTACCTTTATTTTGGCGGCAACCCTTTGTCTCTGCTGCTGTTGTTTTGTTTTGTTTTGTTTTTTCCAACATAACTCTCAACCTTCAAAAACGTTTATTCAAGCTGTGACTTTGAAATGAGGAATTGTACTCCCCTTCACAGAAAGACAGACTCTGAATGTTGCGAAGTGGCCAAGACATACCGGGTGCTCTGCTGTTTGGAGCCCGGAGGCTCTGTGGGGAAGACACGGATGCAGATGATAATGGGCCAGTGGCTCCTGCCCAGGCCCAGGGGGGCGAGGGGCAGGGCATCCCGCGCACGGCTGGCTGGCGCACCGGGAACCAGCACACACCCTGTGGCAGCCTGCCCACACGGTTTCCAGACCTGTGAAATCTTCTGATCTGCTGGGCAAAGGCAGGGCAGCGGTGTGGACCACACTCACCCCTGCCTTGACCTCCTGGGCAGGCCAGGCAAAGACTGCTGTGCTTACAACTAAAACCAGCCCTGGGCAATTAGAGCTGCTCGCGAGTAGACAGGAGGCTGAGCGCAAGGAGACCAGGCGTAGTTCTGGAGACACAGACAGAAAACGCCAGTGGGAAGCACTCCTCCATGAGGAAAGACCGGCACCGAGTGGGGCCTGGGAGACCCCGAAGTCTCCTGTCTTTCATCATTATTCAGATGAAAGAACTAGGCCCAGAGATGTCAGGACGTGTCAGAAACTCCTGGACAGAGGGAGACCCGCCTGGGGTTCCACCCCATGTCCCCGAGGCATTTCCACTTCTCTTGGAGTTCTCCTGCCTCAAGTGTCTCGGGTGAGGACCCCATTTCCCATCTTGTTGGACCTCTCTACTCAGTGAGAGGGGAGCCAATGATTACTTTTATGGGAAAGAATTGGCATGTTCCACGTCAGAGAAGGGCTCCCAGCAGAGGCTGTGCCAAGCCCGGAAGGCCTGACCGAGTGTGAGCACAGGGCACGCTGAAAATTACTGTGGCCACTGAGCATGTTCCTTAGTGTGAGTGACCGTGTGTGTGGCGAGAGAGGTGGTGTCAGGAGATGTTGTCCAGGAACCTAAAACCAAGGTCCCAGAGGACTTTTATGCCGTTCGGGGTTGAACTGCCCGCTCCCAAGCACGTTGAAGACCTAACCCCAGTACCTGCCGATGTGACCTTATTTGGAAAGAGGGTCTCTGCCGATAATCAAATGAGGATGAGTCGTTAGGGAGGGCTCTAACCCAGCACAAGTGGCAACCTCATTAAAAGCGGAGATTCGGGCGCTGAGACGGACAGAAGGAAGACAACGGGAACACGCAGGGAGCGCCACCCTCAGGCCGAGGAACGGCAGAGGCTCACAGAAGCGAGATTTGCCCTCAACAGCCCTCAGAAGGAACCGACCCTGCAAACAACACCTTGGGTTTTGTCCTTCTAGTCTCCAGAACCACGAGACAATCTGTTTCTGTTCTTTGAGCCGCTCAGCCTTTGGTCCTTTGTTACAGCTGCGCCGGGAAATTAGTGCTATGCCAAAGCCGCGCGTGTGGATTTTAATCCACGATGGAAGGGCTTTTATGCAGGAGGTTCACACGGTTACTCTGTACACGTGTCCAGAGGCATCTGAGCGACCCACAGTTCATGCCACATGGGTGTGAATGAAGGCAGTGGCCACTCAGAATGCATAGGAAAGATTTATAAAATATTGGGTTGTGCCCTGACTGGTGTGGCTCAGTGGACTGAGCGCCGGCCTGCAAACCAGAGGGTCGCCGGTTCTATTCCCAGTCAGGGCACATGCCTGGGTGGCGGGCCGGATCCCCAGCAGGGGGTATGCAAGAGGCAACCACACATGGATGTTTCTCTCCCTCTCTTTCTTCCTCCTTTCCCTTCTCTGTAAAAATAAATAAATAAAATCTTTTAAAAATACACTGGGTTGTAAACTGTCAAGAATGTCCTGTCCGTGTTACCAAGGAAAACTGAAACCAGAAAAAGCCTCTTCATGGGGAAGCCAGTCTGATCACAAAAGACTGAGACCATCGAGGTGAAGGACACAAGAGCAAGGGAAGCTTGGGGCTGGATTCTGGAAGGTCTTGTGTGAGAGGCCTCCAGCTATGACCCCCAGAGCCAGCAACACCCAGGGACAGAGACACTGGCGGGGAAGGGGAGCCCACCCTCCCTTCGGATGAATCTCCGCAGGATCTTAGGACTCAAGGAAGGAAGCTGACAAACTTTTAAGGTCAACCTTTCCTACCAAGGAGACCCAAAGAAGTCTTCCTCACCTATTCCTTGAGGTCCTCACCTCACTACGTCCTACCCTCTGAGATCCGGCGCAGTAACCCACGGTGTCAGTTCTAGGGAACAGACAGGAGATCCCTCAGCCACTGAACACACGTGGCCCCTGCGGGTGCCGGTGCTAACTCCACACAAGCCCACGCTCTGCCGAGCGGCCTAAGGCCGGGAAGTGCCCTCAATGAGACAGGCGGGGAAAGAACAAACCCATTGGCCTCTCGGTTTTGCCAGCAGCAGGCCAGGTTCTGTTCACGTGTGTTTAGTGCAGGCAGAAGTGAGGCTAATGGGGCTTCCTGGTAGCAGCCCAGCAGCATCTGCACAGCAAAGCGAGAGCCTGGCTGCAGCCGGACGTGAGCAGAGAGGGCTGCAGCCCGAAGGAGGCCGGGCTGACCAGCCCTGTGAATCCAGTCTCCGCACATACACAGGTGTGTTACCGTGCGTGCACACAGGGTGCACCCCAGGAGCACAGGATGGCACCTACCTGGGCGGGCAGGGCTCCGTGTTGCAAGCCTGGCTCATGGCCGGAGGCCGGTGGACCGTGTCACATAGGGTGTCGCTGACTGTCTGCTGGGTCTGCATGTGTAAGCACACCGCAATGGCTTCTTGATGGCCTGGAGGTTGGAAAGAGGAAGAAAAATGCAAATGACTTTGATGGAAAAAAAAAAAAAAGGAAAGAAAATCGAGTCTTAGGATGTCTGACTCTTCAGCCACGGCCCTTCGGACTCTACCACATGGGTGAGGGCTGCACTTCAGGGGGCGCGTGGGAGCAAATCCTTTTGCGTTTTCTGAAGTCCCCCTCTGTCTTTGATATTCTCTCCGTCGCCTTTCGAACTCGGCCCCTCGACTTCCTCTCCCCAAAGACACTCCCCTTGAAACCTGAAGGAGTGTCCCTGCCTCCCTAACCCACCTTCCACCTGGTCGACATTCCACACGCACTCAAAGCCAGGAGGTCCCCCAGAGGTGTCCCTTGAAAAAAACACCCAACAGTTTCCCTAAGAGGAACTTTCAGAGCAGCTGCTAAAGAGTAACGTTCTCTCCCTGTCATTGCGCACGTGCTCAACTTGACGTATAACCTCTGTGAAAATTCCCATTCAGGTCCGAGTCCCCGGGCACTGTTACTACAGGTCTGTGCGCTGCCTCCCAGTGGGGAAGCGCTCGGGAGTGTGCAAAGTGCTTTCAAGTGTATTATTTGAGCTCGCCGTAATCTCGCCAAAAGAAGAGTGTCAGTTTCGCCATGTTGTTTATTCAATAGTGAGGAAACTGATGTTTTAGAAAAGCAAAAAAAAAAAAAAAAAGTGGTAGATTAGAAACCAAACGTGGGATTTCCTGCCTCCCAACTCGGCACTCTTCTGGTCTCTCAGGACTACGGAGCGCAGTGCCGCCAGCCGGCTTCCCAAAGCGGTGAGTGCGCCCCGCTCGGCGGGAAACTCTCGCCGAGGTGCCTGTGTCCTCTGCGGCCGCACCCCTCTGTCGGACCCCAGAGCCCCTGTCTCCACCTCTGTTCTTCATCTGTTGTGATATAAGGGGTTCTGGAGACATCGGAACTGAATGAAATACAAATCTAACCTCTAATGGAGAAAATCAAATAAAAATTGTCACAGCAACTGACCCCGCTAGCGGCAATACATAAATGTCTGCGGTTTCACGTGAGAATGCGTGTTCCATTATGTTATGATATTGTGGTTCTTTTTTCAAATGTCATGTTTCGATCCGACCATTTTTACAGTATTTTATAGGATGCAGGATGGGCCAAAGTATGTATGAAATATATATATGTGTGATGTTTAGTTCTTTCGACGACATTTTCTCCTGCTTCTTTCAATTGTAATCCTAGGTTCCCGACCATGGCAGGATAGCATTTCATATCTCCAGGCATCTTTCATAAACTTGTTTTTTTAAAAAAAAAAAAAATCCTCACCTGAGACTCTATTTATTGATTTTAGAGCGAAAGGAAGGGGGAGAGACAGATAAATGCATCAATGTGACAAGGAGACAGCCACTGATTGGTGGCCTCCTGTGCGTGCTGCAATTGGGGACTGAACCCGCCACAGTGTGGCGTACGGGGACGGTGCTCCAACCAAGCCACCTGGCCAGGGCAAGCTTCACTTATTTTTAATCCGAGAAAAAGAAAGCAATCTTGCATATCTATTTTACTTTATAATCAAAATTCTTCAGAAAACAAGAGACTATTTTGGAGTGTTTTCTGGAGACCAAGTGGGTGGACCTCAAAGCACCAAAGTTACCTCATTTTAACCATTTGGGATGGCGTTTTAGAACACTCACGACGAAATTCTCCACCTTAAAGAAAGTTACTCCGCAGGAAGCGCACAGTTAACAGGTGATTTAGGGTGCTTCTTGGCGTAGGACGGGTTCTCCAAAGATGGCCACGAGAGCATCGCCCATCCCACACGCCGAACCCACGCTGGGATTCTAGCACTTCTCACGACAAGAGGCTCGATCAAAAACCTTTGTCTTCAAAAGTAGAAGCAAGAAAGATAAAAATCGGTTTCCTTCATTTCGTGCTTAACAAAATGTGGGTAGTAAAACGAGGAAGCATTAGAACACAAATCAAGCGTGGGGATTTCAGTGAAATCTTTTTGATGAGTTCCTTCCGTGGATGAGGCGACACCCCTCACACTTGTCATCTGACTCCTGCGAAGTCACAATCAGACCGTTGTGCTATTTTGGGGAAAAAAAATATTCAGAGACTTCATCAAGAAATTAATGATGAAACGGTAAAAACACAGGCTCTAAGAGGATAAGCGGAGCCGATGAATGAGCTGATTAGGCTCCCTGTTGTTGGTTGAAGGCTAGTGTGAGTGGAGCATCTTGCACACCCGTCTCGACTAACTCAGCAGGCCAGAGAACAGGACACACACACACACACACACCGTAAGAGACACGCAGAGAAAAGCCTACTACCAGGGACTGTAAGACGCTGCCCAGTCTTGCACACATCAAGCGGGGAAATAAATGCGGAAAAGTAATTTGAAGAAAAAAGAGATGTTGATTTAATTGCCAGCTAGCCTTGGGCCCTAGAAATAGATGTAACATGCCCTGTTTCAGCACTTAATGGAACAATAATAAAAAACTGACCCTACACTAGTCTATAAAGAAACTGTAATACTTTCCAAAAGCCAGGAATGGTAACACTCTCAGACCATAATAGCGTCCAACGATACATGAATAACCAACTATTAAACCCTCCAAATCCTGCCTTTAGAATTTCTAGAAAGCCATTCCCTATAGAACTCTTAGGTCAAAAAGAGCAAATAGATAACACATTCGTTGTGGCAAGAAAAACAAAAGAGGGGAAGCTTAAAGCCACTTGAGGCTGGATGAACAACTCATGCTAATAATCGCAACATCTTCGTGAAATGGATGCCTTTTTTCTCAAGAAAGTCTAAATTACAGAATTTACTTAATAACTAAGAACTGGAATTGACTATAACAATAAGTAGGGGTAGGAGCGTGGATTTCGAAATGACGGGCAGCACGGGGCAGGATCCTTCCCCTCGATGCTGCGCCCAAGAGCGGAAAAGGAGAACTGGATTTAGACAGGTGTAGGAGCCAGCTCTTCGAATCTTTTTAAACAGGTAATTTCCATGATATACACGCTTTCAGACTATTGAAAGGCACGGAGGAACTCACGCCATCTTACGTACTTACTATCAGTCTGTTGAAGCCTACATCCACTTCACGTAGGGTTGCCTCGCACTGGGCTACGTCAACATATCATGACGCAGTTTCAGAAACAGGCCAGAAGCACACGCACATAAATAGCTACAGATCGTACAGATACGTGCCCAGGGCCAGAGTGGACAGAAGAGTTCGCACACACTTCTCCGTCTGCTGATGGGCCAGTAGGCTCGGGCGTGAACCCCCAGGTAATGAAAAGCAAGGAAGCACACCAGGTGTGCTGCGGACCCAGGGAAGCGCCCAAGAACAGCATCAATCTCGACATCCAAACGCAAGCTTCGGAGCACTCCGGGTAGGTGAGTTCCCTTTGGGAACCAGTGGAGGAGACAGCTGGCAAAGATTAAAGATGGCTGAAAGCCGTGTGGCCCTGCGAACAACGCCGTAAACATCAATGGAGCCTGGGAGGAAGTGATCAACTATATCGAGAGTAGCTGGAAGGAACCAGAGCGAGAGGCCGGTCACAACGGGAAGGGACACGAGGCAAACAGAGCAGCGATTGCTAACTGCTAACGTAGCATGTCGGGAACACATCTCCACAGGGGGCGGGCCAACCCGCTTTGCATTCCCCTTTCCCCACGTGCAGGAAGGCTGGCTAGTGCTCCACCAGCTAATGGAGTATACTTACATTAATTGATATCACTCCAGCACACACATACACACATGTAAAGACATGCATGTGCAAAACCTGGAACTAGATACCGGTACAGTATAGTCAGCAGGGTAAAACCACACCTGTCCTAGCAAACCATTCACACACACGTGACTAGAGACAACCAGACGGGAGCTCCCTCCCCTCAAGCACACAAACCCAGGGACACTCGGGGCCACCCTCGCCATCTCTCCCATCTCAGTGAGGAGCGCCCCCTCTGACGACCTAGGGCTGGTCTCACAGCGCTGCTTTCCAGTCCGTCCCCTCCCGTCCTCTCAGGACCATTTGCTCATTACTTTGCCTTTCGCTGTGATTTTGCTTTTCAGTTACCATGGACACGCGGCCTTGTTGTCTATTGGTTTTCAGGTGTCCAGCAGTGGTCAGGCCCTGCACAGAGGGATTCCCGGTGTCCACCCGGCACTACACACGGCTATTACAGCATTGTTGATTCCACTGCCTCTCAGGGGTGACAATGAAGTTGTTCATTTTCTGTGTCAGACTGTGTGGTGGCCTCTGAGCCTTGGCTTCCCCCACTATAAAATTTGGGTTAGCAGGTACCCAAGGCTCACTTTTTAAAGCAGATTTTATTTATTTACTTTAGAGAGAGGGAGAGAAACATCAATCAGTTGCCTCTCACACGACCCCAACTGGGGACCTGGCCTGCAACCCAGGCATGCGCCTTGACTGGGAATCGAACCGACAACCTTTCAGTTCGTAGGTCTGCGCTGAGTCCACTGAGCCACACCAGCCAGGGCTCATTTTTAATGACATTATCCTAGGACCAGACAAAGGTCATTCTACTACCCCTAGGGGTATACCCGAGAGACGTGGAAACATACATCCACACACAAATGTGGACATGCATGCTCAGAGCAGTATTACTCACAACACCAAAGACAGGTGAACAGCTCAAACTCCCGACGTCCGAGTGGCAAATAAAGTGCAGTCTGCCCACACCACGGAGGAGTGCTCAGTCATAAAAACAAAGGACTGAGCCACGCTACATCACAGATCAACCTGGAATCCACTGTAACTCCATGAAAGCAGGCAGCCGCCCAGGACCCCGTGTGGTGCTTGTGTTTACACAAAATGCCCAGGACGGACTGAAAGTGGATCCGTGGTCACCAGAGGCTGACATGGGCCGGGAAAATGGGGAGTGACTGCTTACGGGTACCGGGTTCTTTCAGGACTAAGTGTTCTAAAATTGATTGCGATGGTATGTGAAACTTATACTCATAGAACTGTTTATGGGGATAAAAGGGCATCCCAGAGGTGGGAGCCACGCCGGCTGGGGCCAGCTCTGTGGGCACAGGAGCAGCTCCCAACATTCGAGCCACCTCAGGCTCCAAAGACGAGGGCTGGAGACCTGCCCAACGAAGTCGGAACTGCCTGGTCATTCCCCCTGGGCAACTCCAAGGCGGGTGCTGAGGCCCGAGGACCCAGCGTGCCATGCGTGCCCGGCCGGAGCGGGCCTCCCTTCAGGAGCAGAAGTGAAATCGGGATGACAGCAGATGAGACAGCGACTCTCTCGCGGCCATAAACCTAAATGCTTCCTGAGGCCGACGTCTGACCGAGGGCTGCCTCCGGCACAAGACTGCCTCGGCCCATCAGCTCTGCATTTTCCCGTGTCTCCCACGGTATCGGGGACTTCGTTCCCTGTCTCTGTTATGCAGCTGTTCAGGCCAAACAATATAACTTTTTATGGGGTCAGGACACAGTCCCACTACCCTTTCTCTTTCTAGAATAACCACAATAAAAAAATAAACGGAAGGGAAGGCACCGTTCCGAGTTATTTGAATGGCTTAAACTTCCTGTACACCTTTTGCTGCTTTGCATATTTGCTTAACCCCTTCAGCAAGTTCTCAAACCAAGAGTGACACACACACACACATCCCTGCCCCTTAAGCAAAGGATCTAATACCTCCCAAACACGTCGCTGTGCAAGGGGTGAACCCCGCGTACTCCCAGTGGTAAGTCATCTTGCCGTCCGTCTCGTGGAGGGAGGCGTCCGGCCCGAGGGCGGCGGGGCTGTCCTCGCAGGCCTGGAGGAGGCACGGCCGCTCGGTGGGCGGCTTGGGGCCCTCGCACTCCTCCTCGGGCAGCTCCGTCTCCGCCTGCGTGAACGTGAGGAGCACGCGGCACCTGACCTCTCGCACCTGAACGCCCGGCCCACACGTGGCGCTGCAGGCTGACCAGGGCTCCGGAATGAACCTGCGGAGAACCAGGGAGGTAATCGTGACGTGCGGGCCACTGAAGGAAGAGCAACAAGCATTCTGCGTCGGGAACAACAAGCATCATTCAGACGGAATCCAATCCACTCGGAACACGATGCATTTGTGGATGCTCGACGTTGTACTTCAGAAATTTTCAAATCTTGTTAGCAACACAGAGGATTTCTCACCACAGAGAAACTACAGTTTTGGATCCATTCTACAGTTCAAATCCTGTGCTTCAGTATTCACACAACACCATTAAGATGTGATAATAAAGCCCTGGCTGGTGTGGCTCAGTGGATGGAGCACTGGACTGAGACACAAAGGTCACCAGTTCTACTCCCAGTCAGGGCACCTGCCTGGGTTGCGGGCCAGGTCCCCAGTAGGGGGCGCACGAGAGGCAACCACACACTGATATTTCCTTCCCTCTCTCCTTCCCTTTCCCTCTCTCTAAAAATAATAAAAAATCTTTAAAAGAAAAAAAAGTAAGGAAATGCTTCACTTCCCCATGCAAACAATTCTTAAAAACAAAACAAAAAAGATGCAGTAAAAGAAACAGTCCTGTAGTGATAACTTCTAATCTGATTTCTTTTATAACACATGGATTCTCACCAATATTTAGTCAACGAATCTTTACCGAGTCTCTCCTTTGCTAACACGCAGGGATTTATTCAACCGCCTCAAATACATATTTAGAAGCCACACTGTAGGCTGAGCGATGCTTTCTGCAGAGCAGATGAAGCTGTACACCCAGCATCTGAAGCTCTTAGAAAACATGAAAGGCACAGCACAATCCGGCTGAATGACGCATTTATACCCCGCCCTGATTTATTGCCCAGTAAATCGAGACAGTGTCAACCTGTAGCCAAAAGCCCAAACCCAGACCACCTGCCTCTGTACAGCCTGGGCCTGCCGGCTAAGAAGGAATGTTACAGTTTTAAATGCTTGGGGCAAGAAAGGACGATATTTTGTATCAGGCGAAAAGCACATAAAATTCCAATTTCAGGGTCCGTAATCAACAGTGCATTGGAACAGAGCCTCGGTCGCTTGTCCGCCCTCTGCTTCCAGCTGCCTCTGTGCAGCATGGCCGGGCTGAGTCCGTGCAACAGACACTGATAGGCCCGCGAAGCCCGAAACATTCGCCGTCCGACCCTTGACAGAAGATGCCCCCTGCTTCCTGCCTTGAGTTTTAAAAAAACAGATTCAGTCGGGACATACGTATGTTAGAGATTCTGAGGCAACACTTACATCACGGGGTATTAACAAGTGACAGGTAAGGAAGAGTTAGTTCAGTGACAGAGTCAGTGTGGGAAACTTTGGGCCCCATAATGCTCGAAAGGTTTATTTACTACAAAACTTTCCGAAAGGCCATGACACATGAAAGCATACTATGAATTCTTAGGGGGGAGCTACGGGGTGCATCACTGAACTACGGGTGGATACAGCCCTCGGTTCAAGGGGTAATGTGGCATGGATAATTTCAGAAAACGCTGTTGGGATGTTGGCTTAAGATGCAATTACAAGGCCTGATGTTTAAAATCATCCGCAGGGGCCCCAGGTGGTGGCTCAGTTGGCTGGAGCATCGTATCTCATTCACCAAAAGGTTGCAGGTTTGATCCCCGGTCCAGGCACACATGGGAGGCAACGGATTGGTGTTTCTCTCTCACATCCGTGTCCACCGCCCCTATTCCCCTCAAATAAATAAACATCTTCAGGTGAGGATTTAAAAAAAATCTCAAAAGATGGGGCCGCAAGGGTCTCCCGGAGTCACCAGCCTCCCCGCCCCAGACAAAGCTTCACTACGGCCGTCCACAGCAGCACGTCCCAACCAGCAAACACGAGACACCACTGCCATACGGGAGCCCCACAAAGAAACACCAGTTTTCCTGGCCCCCAACCCCAGTGTTCAATGACCGAAGCCAGGAGCCCTCAGGAAGGAAGGAAGGAATAAAGAAAGCTTTGTCAATGCACTCATTCTAAAAACAGAGGCGCCAGGAGAAATGCATCGTGGAGGATGCATAGAATTTTAAAAAAACGTAAATCTGAGATGCATCACCAGAGGTTTGCCTCCAAGACCTGCCTGCCTTCCCAGCTGCCTCCTGGCCCCTCTCCTCCCCCTGGTCACCCCCTTGCCTCCACGCTCAGTGCCTCGGCACCCCGGCAGGGCCACAGGGACCAGCTGCCCTGCACACAGCCCCCAGTCCCCGACATGCGGTTCCTCTGACACCGGGTGCACCTCAGAGCTGCAGGTCAAGGCCCCTCTCTCCCAGGAAGCTGTCCCTGACCCATACACCTCAGGCACCATCAGGCAGTCGCGGGCCTCTCTGTCCCCCCATCACGCTGACCCCAGGATGGGCAAGACCCGAGTTGGGTCACCTGATATCAAAGTGGGGCTCTCCGCCGGGTCCCCTGCCAGACAGTCACCAGCTGCCACCAACCAGCTCTGAGATGACGGACCATGTCCCCTCCTCCCTGGAGTGAGGACACGGACACCACCTCCTCGTGGGGGTCCTTGTAAGGACGCGATGGATTAACCCATGTGGGACACTCAGCGCAAGGCCTGGCACCCGAGACGCCATCCTCACTGCGAGTGCTTATTCCCGTGTCTGTCAGTCCAACAGATTCCTGAAATGCAACCTATAACTGGATTTTAGCGAGTACGGTTTCCACAGATGGAGACGCTAACATAGCAGGGAAGGAAATACAGGGAGCGTTCATCCTCAGTCTGTCCCACATCCTCGATTTTCGTGCGGGGGGAGGCGGGAGAGGGGGCCTCCCCCTGGACCCCTCCCCCGCTGAACCCCACCAAAACGATGAAGACTCCAGGGAAGAACTTTTAAAACAATGAGGAGCTGTACCAACTGTCAACACATTCCACAGCTCAAAGCTAAGAAGGTCAAAACTGCCGTTTCCTTGGCTTAGCTTTACAAGCTATCATTTTTATTTTCCTAATTTAAAAGAAGGAAAAAAAAAAACCTCGCCTTTTGAACACGTGCTCCCTATGTAAATTCAGAGCCCGGGCCACGGTAAACCGCAGAAGCAGAAATATTTATCTTCCCCGGGCGGGTTTGGCAGGCTTTCCTCGGGGGGTTGGAGAGCCGGCTCTGTTCATCTTTTCCTTCGTTGTCAACAAGCAAGCATCCCCAAACCACAAAAGACAGTGCTAATAAAAGGATGAACTGGAAGCTGAGCTATGTTGCGGTTTTGCTCGGAAATCGAGGGAATGAACCGTCGGAAGGGGAGGGAGGGGTCTGTAAACTTCTCACTAGACAGCCAGGGACAGGCCCGGGACCGCCAGCCAGGAGACACTGACACGGGAGAAGGGCAGAGGAGGGAGGGGCGGCCGCTCCAGCCAGGGCACAGGTGCTGTGGGAGCATCCCCGCCTACCTGCGGAGGAGAAGGGAGTGGGGTCCCGCAGGAGCAAAGGACCCACGGCTTCACCCAGGGGATGGCCAGGGGAAGGTGCCACCAGCAAGCTCAGGGGGCTGACAGAAAATGCAGGCCAGGAATGAGAAACGGGCCCGACCCCACGGCAGCTATGTGACATCGCCCTCTTCCAAGTCAACAAATCGAACGGTATTTTAGATCCTGAAAGGGACCCTATCTGATCCAGCGGTCCCCAAACTTGCACGCACCCCCTGAAGTTTCCTGAGCGGCTTTGCTAACATGCTGGTGATACGTGTGTAGAGACCAAAAGTAGAGCAGAGGTCCCCAGGGGCGGGCGAAGGGGAAGTTAGGGGTGTACGGGGACAAAGTTTTGTCTGAGGACAAGAGACCCTGGAAGGACGCATCACTGTAGACTGCGAACCCCAGGACCCTCCGTGGGAGACCCCTGCACACTCCCTTGCCGGGGAGCCCCTTTCCTCCCTAGGTTCCTTCTCCCGCAGAATCCCCGGAGCTCAGGGCCGGACAAGAGTGTGCGGAGCAGTGAGCCTCACACCCCCCTTGTACCGCTGGGCGATCTGGAGATGTTAACTGACTTGTCTAAAATCCGTATCACCTCTTTAACGTGTTGAGGACTGCCCTCACATCGAGTGAGAAGCAGCAGCAACAGCCGCCAAACACGTACCACCCTCCGTTCTTTCCCGTCAACCTACCGGGGCGCGCTTGTCACAGTCAGGCACCCATCGCCCCCTTTCCTGCGAACTGGGGATCTACGTCTGCGGGCTCCTCCACATTCACGTCTCTGCCCTCTGAGGGAGGCCCTGGAAGTCACTGGAAGAGGCCCTCCTGACGAACGGAATGGCCCTCCCTCAGCCCTCACAGCCGTCCCGTGGCTCTCTGTGGGGTCAGAGTGTCCCTGGCTGCGCCCCTCCATGGCCTTCACCCCCAGGAGCCTTCCTGGGGCTCACGTCTTCCTCCATTCACGACGTCCGCCCCTTCCTCATCCACACCTTCCGATTCCCCATCTTCCTCTGGATCCCCAAGCGTCCGGGGTGGGCCCGACACTCCTCTCTCTTCCATCAGTGACTCCAGGGTCACCCACCTCACAGCGTCTACAACACCTTCTGTGGTCCGGGCGCAGAAGTCCGTGTCATGGGCACAGTGGGACAAGGTCCCCGGCCCACCCCTCTAGAGGCTCGGTGTCCCTTCAAGGAGCAGGGACCCACGGTCCCCGGGGACTCACGGGACCACAGGTAAAAGGGACGCTGACCAGTGAAGGCACGTTCTGAAAAGAGAACTGTGGTCAGGGGGTGGGGGTCCAGGGACCCAAACACCACCGCCCATGAGAACCACTGGGAAGGCTGCGGACGATGACCTTGGGAAAGACAACGCTCTCGGGACCCGGCTTTCTCCAAATCTGTGAAAATGTGTCACGTGGGACGGAGCACAGATCTGTTCTCGTTTTTCCTGCTTCAGAAAGCAGACACCTGAAGGAGGCGTACTTCGGTTTGGGGGAAGAGAAATCTTGCCGATGACAGCGTGAACTGTCTCTGGGTGACTCTGCCTGTCGTGGAGGGCGTCGCAGCAGAAGCTCCCGCCCTGAGAAGGACGGCGACCCCGCACCTGAGATACCCCTCCCCCCCACTGGGAACTGCTCTCTCGGGGAAACGGCACGAAGACCTCAGGAGTCCGACGTGGGGTACGTGGTCCCATCACGTGGGTGGTCCTATCACCAGCCCTGGCACTCCCCTAGGCTCCTAGGAGTCTCAGAGCGCCTCTGTTGTCTTGTTGCTTATTTTTTACGGATTGTAGAGAGAGAGGGAGAGGAAGAAGAGGGAGAAAGGTCTCCTGCTGTTCCACTTTTCTGTACATTCACTGGCCGACTCTTGTACGTGTCCTGCCCGGGGAGGGAACCTGCAACCCTGGCATGGGGCAACGGTGCTCTAGCCAACCAAGCTGCCCAGCTGGGCCTCAGAGCACCTTTGATTTCTTGCTCTTTTTTGGCTCCTCTGCCTCTGCCTCCAGAATAGTTCTTTGATTGACTCTCAGTTCTGAATTTCCACTTATAACATTTCAATCCAGACATGCCCAATCACATGTGGATGGAAGCCATTGGATTTTTGAGTGGAAACGGACCCTGGAGAGATGAAACCCAACCCGAAGAATGAGACACGGAGCTATTGAAGACTCGTCTAAGGTCACACAGTCAAAGGTGGTGGTCCTAGACCACACGCTCAGCGGCCCCCTGTTCTCGCTGCTGCCCCACAGCATCGCAGCTTGGGGTATCACCTGATAACGACCCGGGTCACCCTGATACATTTCCACATAACTGTGTTTACAGAGACCGGCCATGACCTAACCATGTGTCTATCCCTGTGATGACCCTTGGTGAGATCCTGTGTGCTAATCTACGTCCACGAACGATCCCCCGTTTCTGCATTGTAACGGGCCCCCGGGTCCGCCCGGAGTCAAACAAGACTGTTCCTTTGTGTGCTTCCCACAGACCCTGCCAGAGCAGGGCAGCTGAATTGTGAAATAAGGAAGACCTCCAGCCAGCCCAGGCTCTCGGGAGTCTGCACAGCCAGGTCACTTGGATCTGAACTGGATCCCGGAGCTGCAGTGAGGATAAAAATCACATATATCACGTTCACTGGCCGAGCCTGGGCCGCTCCCGTACAAGGCCCTTGTACTCACGTTGGTTCTTCTGTTGCTATTCTTGTCTCTTCTAGCTCACGCGCTTGTTTCAGCCAAGGCGGCTTAGCTTCCACGGGGCTTTTTTCTGAGAAAAAGAAAAGAACAAACAACGAGCTTAATTACCGTTAATCTTCCGGGGAGTTGGACACGTGACCGTGACCTGGTGGAGACGTCATCCATACAGAGGTCACGCTTCTCCGACGCGGACCGACCAAGTCCTGCACCACAGGACAAGAGGGGGCTTCTGGACTGAACCAAAAGTGGTACTCATAGATTTGTTTGAATTAACACATAATCAAAAGGAAGCAGATGCTCCCACGGCCCAGGCGCACATCTTCTGGACACAAAAATGCCTCTTATAAATTCATACCAACGTGCTGTTGGCACACTGAAGGTCTCACTTTTCAAGTGCGTCAGCTCGCTGTCTTCTGTCACAAACCCTTCCTGCCCGCTGAGTGACGAACTGAACGGAGAAACACAAATAAAACAAATGCCGGGGAGGCGGAGCGTCCGTGCTAAGGTGCACTCAAACTTTTGTTATTGCTGGTGGTGCCGGGGAGGCCATCCCGGTGACGGCTCCCACGCAGGGAGAGCTGGGGCCCCTGCTGTCCTCTGAACCCTCCTGAGGTGCAAAGGAAGAAACGGTCCAGTGATGAAGTGAGAAAGAAAATAATCTGGGGCCGCTGCAGGGAAACCGCAGACACGAGCAAGGTGGCCGTGGAGGCACCCCAGAGTGATGAAGGAAGGAGAAGAGACGTCAGCAAGGAAGGTGCAAAATCAGTCTCTGTCCCTTGCGTGGCAAGCCGCCACTTTTCTGGGAGACAGACATCCTCACATAAATACTTGCTGACCAGCTCACTAGGAGATGACGGGCGTGGATCACGAACGCAGAAATAATGAAGGAGGATTGTACCACTGTCTCCGAATGCACGAAGGAGAACTCCTCAGCTCTAACTGGTGGGAACAACCCTTTTTCCACTCCCAGAAAGGAAGTGCCTGTCGTAAAGGTGGATAATACCTGGCAGGCATCTAGGGGAATATGTAGTCATGTATAGAGAGGAACATACACCTAAGAGGTGATGCCACGGCATCCCACCCAGGGATGCTGCCCATTTCGGCCAATGCATGTGGAACCAAGGGGGCTAGAAAAGAAATCGTACATGTATCTGTAGATCCAGACTGGGAATGGAAAGTCCTCACTCGCTCTGGGGGAGGCAGCAGGGCCCGACAGAGACCACATCATCCGTCCCTCAGGAAGCACACGTCACAGTGGGGGCCACGTATCAAACACCAGGGAACAGAGAACAGTAAAGACTCTGGCGGAGTTTTCCTGCTCTGCTCCCTCTTCATCCCCTTTCCCATTTTTTTTTTTTTCTTCAAGGCCGAGACCGCATCGAATTATTGCATGTGCCCTGAGAAATGTGAGTCGAAACCTAGACAGCTAGGAACCCTCCTGTACGGGCTGAATCAACACGAGCTCCGTACTCCCTCCGGACCCACTAAATCCGGAGGTCCAACCTCTGTGTCTAGGTCTGTCGGAGTCTGTCAGCACAACGGACTCTGTAAGGAAGTTAGCGAGCTGACATGCATCAGAGCGCCGCACTATTAGAAGGAGAGCCGGCGTGAGCTAAGACGCACGGCCTACCTACCTTTCGGTTTATAGCACGGGACGGGAATGACACACTCCTCCTTGATGTGCAACTTCAGCTGCGGATTGCAGCCGCCCACGTGCTGGCCGCGGTGGCTGATGCACAGCACCACCCGGTAACGCAGTCCGCGGCCGCAGGTCACGGTGCACTTCGAAGAGAAGAGAAGCAGGTGAAACTCTCGCTCACGAGGAGACCCACAAAGGCTTCGTGTCTCGTGCCACGTGAGCATTTCTAAAGCCCGGCCTTGACTATTCCAGTCAGGGGCCCTGACCTCTTTGCCTTTAGGCCGTCGAAGAGGAAAACGGCAGCAGCCAACCCAGCAATCGGCCTCGGTGTGAATGCCCTGTCTTGAGCCGTAAATATGCAGATCGCACTTGCATCTTATTGGTCACCTCATATACCAAGGTTGCTTCTGATTGGTTAATTCTTGGTACCAAAAAGCCTGATAAACAAGTACAGGCACTTGCATCTTATTGGTCACCTCATATACCAAGGTTGCTTCTGATTGGTTAATTCTTGGTACCAAAAAGCCTGATAAACAAGTACAGGCACTTGCATCTTATTGGTCACCTCATATACCAAGGTTGCTTCTGATTGGTTAATTCTTGGTACCAAAAAGCCTGATAAACAAGTACAGGCACCTGGTTTTTTAAAAAGTCACTTTGGAGCAAAAAGGGTTGGTCATTACTATTATTTATTTTTTGTAAATCAATCAGATTGGCAACAAATATTTTTTTGTCAGATTGGCAAAAAAAAAAAATGTGGTTTTGGTGTGCCGCAGGGTTCTGTAATGAGTTTATGTGTGCCACGAGGTGAGAACATGCTACATGCATGTTAAACACAAAAGGTGAGGTCACGGTGCAAGAAAAATAGGAATTCCCTGAAGTCTTTCTTGCTCCAATAGGAAGGAAACTTTGGTTTTCTCAAATCTGAAAAAATTGACATGGTATTATCCAAAACAATTTGTGAAGAAGAAAGAGCATTTTCTAAACTATCAATTTAAAAATATCAAATTGTGATCAGCCATGCCAGGGGATTCGCTCTCTCTCCTAGCTACAGACATCAGTCTTTCAAAGCTATTGTCAAAAAGTTTAGGAAAATATACTGTATGCATATCAGGCAGTTAAAATTAATAAAAACATTTTGCTATTTTTTCTGAATATATGTGACATTTGAGCTGCCAGTTTTTTTCCTGAGTGACTGATTTTTCATTTAGAAGGTATTCTCTTGGTCATGAATGGAGTATTTTCATGTTGTGAAAATCTGACATGTCTTTTCAATTTATCTACATGTGAGTAAAGATAAGTGAGTGTACGTTTTTTAAAAAAAATTAATAGACTTCATTTTTAGGACCACCTGAGGCTCACAGAAAAAGTGAGCAGCTAGTTCAAAGGTCCCCGAGGCCTCCCCACGCTGCATGCATACATTCCCCGTTAGTAACACCTTGGTTTAGGGCTCTGGGTACCAGCACTGATGCACCAACATTATCGACACGTTATTATCAACTCAAGTCCAGAGTTCACACTGGGGTTGTTGTCAGCTTTAAAAAAATTTTTAACTTCTTTTCTTATTCTAAATAAGCATTCACTTCCATACCCGATATTTGTGTTTTCTATTCTTTTTTTTCTTAAGAAAGGCTTTTGTTTTTAAGATTTTATTTATTTATTTTTACCAGAGAAGGAAAGGGAGGGAGAAAGAGAGGGAAACATCCATGCGGGAGAGAGACATCCATCAGCCACCTCTCGTGCGCCCCCAACTGGGGACCTGGCCCGCAACCCAGGCATGTGCCCTGATGGGGACCTGAACCGGCGACCTTTTGATTTGCAGGCTGACGCTCAATCCACTGAGCCACACCAGCCAGGGCTATTCTTTTTTCTTAACGAGTCATCTCCAAACTGCCTAAGGTCAGGACTCCCTAATTTTAGATCCACCCCTAGGAGTGGCAGAGTCCTGCAGGTGTGGCCTCACTCACCGTCCCCACAGACCTCGTCTTGAATAGATGGACACAGCCCATGACCCCAGGACCCCAAGGTCGCACGGTTCCTAAGAGGCAGAGGGGAACCCTGCCCCAGAGACTCCTGTTGCCAAAACCATCACTTTGCCAGGGCTCCATAAGCTCAGAGGTCCTTCCTAAGTCGTCACAGAGTGCCAAACACCAGGAAACCTCTGTCATTTCCTCCGGCCACTCTTACAACCGCTCAACAAATACTGTAAGAATTGAGGGAGGTGTGAGATCAGACCCTGCTTCTGGGGAGCTGACTCACCTACCCCACACATTTATCAGTTTGAAATCTGTATGATCTGGAGAGGGGGCTTTGACACCGGCCAAGAAAGAAAAAAGCCTGCCACAAAAGGAAGAAAATGCAGTTACGAGGTGCAACGCGACCACACGCATCCGATCCAAAGGCCTGCGTCTCCTTGTGCGCGGCCCCGACGACGCTGTCAGAGCAGATGCTTCCAAACTCTTCCTCGGAGCCCAACGTTCCCGCCTCCATGCCAGGCACTTCTCATGGCTGAGAACGAACGGGAGTTTTGCTGATGCGGTGACGACATCCCGGGGGTGTGGGTGACAGCACGGCACCGAAGCCCACGCAAAACATACGGATGTGGCTTCCGTGAACAGAAAGTCAGCTCTGCGGCTTGCAGGAGCGATGTGTGTTTTTGACGCCAGATCGTGGTGTGATTTTGCGCACCCAAGTCAGGAGTCCAGAGGAGGGCCTCGCTCTAATCCACCCCCCCTCAGCCCAGCCTGTGCATCTACGGGAGCAAGTTATCCTCGTGTGTGAACGCAAAACGAAATGAAAGGAGAAATCAGCAGTAAAACTAAGAACACAATTACTGTGACCCCTGGTCTCACAAGGGACTATTTTTTAAGGCTCGCTCATCTTCTGGAAAGACTGATTGCGGATGAAAATGCACTTTTTATGTGTAATAATTATTTACCAAAGTTTAAAATATTTTCATATCTTTTGATTAGGTATTAACATTAAGTATTATTTTGATACTTGGAGCATTTCAGCCACAGGAAATTAAAATAAATTAATTTTCATTGCTATACATTTTTTCAGGGAGCAATCAATAAAAGACTTTAAAGCACAACAGTACATTAATTAGGATAAACGCCTGTGAAAAGAGTGGATTGAAAATGTAAGTTCAAGGAGGAAAAATGCAAAATATACCAATTCTTCAAGAACTCGTCCGCATGCTTTTTAAGTGAAAGACGGCCAGACTAGACTCCCTGACATTCTAGTGGACACATTTTTTAGAAAATGCTTTAACACATGATTTTAAAATATCATTGCTCACAGCATGTTAGAAATGACCTTTTTTGATGTTTTCAAGTTTAAACTTGTGATGAAATTAATTTTAGGTCTCAATCTAAATATCTGTGAAGGGGCATGCCATTTTTCCAAGCCTTCTTTTTAGGGGAAAATGTGAACAAAAAGAACCCATGAACCGCAGGCAGCGTCCATGACAAGCTGGCTGTCGGGACAGCGGCCCGCGGCCCCGGCTCACCTGGGACCAGTCCATGGCGACCCACTTGGGGCAGTCGAACAGGTTGCAGGTCTGCATGACCTTGGGCTTGGGGGCGTACATGCACTTCCACTCCTCCACCTGCAGGATCTCCCCGTGCAGGGACTCCTCCACGCAGACGAAGCTCCGCCGCTGAATCCCACCGCCGCAGGACACCGAGCACGCCGTCCAAGGGTTATGTTCCCAGCTCAAAAGCAAACAAATGCAAGCACATTATTTATCGGTTATGCACCTGCCTGTTTCGGGTCCGCACAAAGGACAGCAACACCTGCGGTTCAGCTCAGAGGGCACGGGACCTGGAGGGTTCTGACTTCAGTCTTCACAGCCACACACGGCCCACCATCACAGGTACCTCACTCCTCTGACCCTGAGGCTGCTGTCGAGTGGGGACAACCCACCTGCCCTCGCCACCCTTCGTGGGACCTCGGTGAAGGTCAAGGTAACTGACTATAGAGAATGCAAGCATCCGCCAGCTGTCTCTCAACTATAAGATACGACAGGGCAGCATCACTAGAGAGTCACAGAAGGACCAAGTCAGAAAGGACCACGCTAGTCATCTAGGTGGAAACGGAGATGCAAATTCTGACCACCGGCAATGCGGGAGCTCCCTCCGAAACCCCAGGCAGGTAGGACGCACCCCACACCTGCAGGGACAGCAAACACCAACGCCAGAGGCGGCCTGTTCCCCCGAGTTCGTGGAAAGGTCATTCCTGTTGCTGCACTGGTGTCCCCTGAGCTGCCTGCACAGGGAGCCTGCCGTCCACCCCTCCGGGCATTCCAGACTCTTGCTACAAATACAGCCATTCCTTACAAACAACTTGGAGCAAAAAGAAATGACACCACTCACCGAGGGAGAGGCTGGAAGTGGTCATAGGGCATGATCTCTTTAAATCCATCACTGCAAATAAAAGCATTGTGATACCGTCATCCCTAAATCCATGAAGACATTGGTGAGACTAACTAATACCAACACAACATCCCAAGAGACGAAGCTCTTTCAAATTGAAAACTAAGTATGCCGAGTGCTGTGCGCTATTTTTCCAAGTTCAGCCACCATCTCCTTCCTTTCCAGAAACATCTCTGACACACACCAGCCCCAGGTCCATATGAAAATACAGGAAAGGGCACCAGTGACATGCCTTAATCAAAGGAGAAAGTTTCTCCTTACTTGGATCAAGCTATCTATTCCTTATCATTTCACAAGGTTATTCTGATGAAATACATCGATGGTATTACCACACAGTCATACACGCAGGTCTTCAGAAAACCACCTCATTTCACAGAATGGGTCCCCGGTAAAGGTGCTCTATTAATAATTGTGAGGTTACAGGAAACGGGCAGGTCAGTGATAGGAAATGAAATCCTCCGAGCAACCTCCGCCTGGGCCAGCTGGCAGAGGCTGGGGGGATTCTGGGCCTCCATACGGTGCTGTTATTTTAAGATACTGCAGCAAAGCCAGGAAACTTCCCCAGGCAATCCAAGTCAGCAGGTACTAAATTATGCAAGAGGATAGTTTACACATAGCCTTCCTGCTTCGGCCTGAACACGTGGGACTCCCTTGCCCAGCATCACGCATCCTGAATTTAAGGTGAACACTTCCGAAGTCCACATGTGGACATGGGTAACACCATCTAAAAGCTCAGGTGGCAGGTTACAGACCCTGGTGACCGGCAGATGGACCGGACATGGCACATGGGTGAAGAGACCTTAAATAGTGCAGATGGAGTTGATGCTCAGAGAGGCCCATTATAAAGGGCTAAATATCACAGCACAGGGACACTACCCACAGCAAGAGAGAGAGATCAGGCTGAGGGAGCTGGTGAGCCCAACTCCTGGGGAGCACAGGCACCTGCCCCAGCGTGGGTTCCCAGGTGGACAACGCAAAGGGCCCACTCCGCTCCCGGGAGGGAGTGGCCTGGGCTGTAGCCGATTTGCAGCTTTTGAAAGTAAAAGAGAGAGTGGGTAACGGTGCAGACCTGGATGGACAGGGGTCCATGCTGCATTCCTTCAGCTTGGGCTTGGGCTTCACGTTCTCCGGGTAGTAGTGGCAGTAGTGGTCAGGCACTACCCTCTTCAGGCGGGTGTCCACACACTCGGCCGAATTCAGCTGATAACCTACCACAGGAGAAAGGGAGGGTCACACCTGTTCTCTTGGTACTCGGCAAAGTTATCACTCCCCGCGCACTGTCTTCCCTCTTAAAGGAGCTTAACTCACTGGTGCTCAGCCCTGGCTGTGTCACTGAGCCGTGTGGGGATAGCAGCCCAGCCAGGGCAGCCCTCACAAAGGTAAGGCTGACGGAGCAAAGGACCGAAAACACAGGATGGAAAACGCAGCATGAAGTGAGCGAAGTAGCAAACAGAACGTGATGGAAAAAGACAGTAGCAGCATCATAACTGGATGCACACAGACACCCAGGCCCCTCCCTGGTCCCACTCACTCAGAAACACAGTGGCTGGGCTCAGGGATCAGTGTTTTGTTTTTTTATAAAGATGCTCAGGTTCTTCTAAGATGACTCAAAGATTGAGAACAACCGATTCTAACAATCTAAGCCATTACAACTAAATCCTTTTAAAAATGCTCACACCTGGGCGCAGGTTAGTTACCTGTTTCCCTGAGTGCCTTGCCACGTCTCATGGCCCTCACAGAACTGCCCAGGGCCCTTCCCACTTCCTTACGTCCCTCTTCTTCCCCACCCTGCTCCCTTCAAGGGCACGAGTCTTGCCTAATGTTGTCTTGTGTGCGTCTGCTTCAAGTAAATAATACTGTTTTCAATCCTGTTCTGTTTGCTACTTTTCTCACTCAGCCCTACACTTTTGAGGCCTGCCCTGGCTGGGCTGCTACTTCTGTCTGCCGCACGTGATTCCATTACCTGCGGAAACCAGTCATTCTTTGGCTGTCCCGGGCACTTCCAAGGCCCGTCACCGTCTCTAACTGGGGAGTACGCATCATCTGTACTACAGGGAAAAACAAAATCCCCCTTCCCCCCTAGGTCTCCCTCTGCCTCATAGGACTTCAAAGGGCAAAGGAATGAAGACCTACTCGTGATTCTGTAACATTCAATCTGCACCGTCTCTGCGGAAAATGAGCATCCCCAAATGGACAGGTGCTGTGCATTTAAGACCAACTCACAGACACTTCTGTCTCCTGAAATACCTGATTCCAGGTTTCCTGCCACCACATCGGTGTCAGGTTAAGTTGCTGTTGTTGTTATTTTTAAGGTCATTTTTTTCAAAATCAGAATGAGCTCTTCAGGGAAAAAAAAAGAAAAAAGAAAAAAAACGGTTCTCCGCCTCAGCCAATTGGTCCAAAGGTCTAAAAACACACCGACAGGACTGATGGTCAAGAGGAGTCGGGTTTTATAAACCGCAAGACAGCGTTCTACGTGCCCTGGCCTGGGACGCAAGCTGAGTGCAGGACAGGCTGGTGCGCATTAGAAAAGACAGAGTCAAAACCACAAGAACAAAAATCCAGAGTCAATAAAATGTCACTAAGGTGCCAACGTCAGCCAGAAAGTTTGCAAGGTCAGATAGCTCGCCCCCCCTGACAGATCTCAAGTGTCCCACACAGATGATTATAGACCAGACCAGGAAAGTCCACCCAAGTTCTGCGGAGACGGGCGAGCTAATTCTCCTGAGCGCCCACAAAAACTCCGGAATGGCATCCACACAAATCACGCAGATGTGACTACCAATATAATTAAATTTTCGTAATGCTTTCCTTGTGGGTTTGATGTGTGTGTGTGTCTTTATGTCCTCAACAAGCAAAAACAGAAATGAGATTACAGCTCCTTGCGTCGAAGAAAGATCTCTGTGCTAAATGGAAACATGCTTCTAGGAGGAGATGAGGAGCATCCACGTGTTTATAATTTGAGGAGAGACGATTAATCCTCCTCAATCTTACGGCAGTGCCGAGATAACTGGAAGGGAAAGAAAGAAGGCAGGTGGCCTTTCTCTGCTAGGAGCAAATGCACTGAGGCTCTGCCAGTGTGCAAGAACGGGCAGGCTGTGCGGGAGGGCCCCCACGCAGCCAACCATCCCCCTTCTCTTCCCGCAGCCGCTGCTGATCTTTGCTTCCAGGCTGGGCCGGCCTCTCCAGGACGATGCCCCCTTTAAAGTCCGCTTCCTGTGGTTTCTAACGCAGGGCTCTGGGTATTCACGGGCAAAGCCCGTGCCTCACCTCCTCCACAGGTCACAGTGCAGGGGAAAAAGTCGGTCTGTCTCCACTGGTGACTGATGGGCTGATAGAAGAAGAACTGGACCACGCTGTCCTTGGCCACCGTGTACCTGGTCTGGAGAGAGAGAGCCGTGATAACACCTCTGCGTGCCACCAGCTTGTGCCTTGCACGCCTTCCAAAACCAGGAGCACACACTTCGCCCAGGCAGACAAACACCTCTCTTCCTTGGATTTATCACACAAGGGGGCTCAGAATACCTTCAATCTCCTCAGAGTCTTTTCTTCAGATAACTAACAGCATGCCTGTGAGTGAGTTGTTTTTTTTTAAATATATATACTTGTTTCCCTTTTTTTTCTTCGGGATACATTTGATTTGAACGCCTCCGAGGACAGGAATGGAGGCCTAATCGGGGTTTGCCTGCACTGTGGCACATAAATGAGGCTCTTACATTTTTAATGATGACGTCTTTACGCGGATGCTTCTGGAAAATCCTTCAGAGCACAACTATAGTCACTCCAGCACATGCACACACACGGTGCTGCAGGTGAGCATTCTAGGACGTACGTGAAGGGCATGTGAGTGAGCCAGAAATTGCAGCAATGGGGCAAGCGGACTGCCAGCTGACGGCCCCCAAGCAGAAGGTCTCGCCCTACAGACCGAACAGCTGAGTCCACTTAAGGGAAGTCCCAGAAAGCCACACAAACGAGAAAGTGGTGGAAAACAGAAGGTAAGCCCCTGGAGGAAAGACCCAGAAACGTCAATCAGCATTATTTGGAGATCACGACGGTCTCTCTGAAGAGAGAGGATCACGGGAGGCAAGATTTGCTGAGCATTTCCTCAGCCTTCAAAACACAGGAGTCTTCAGTATAAAAATATCCACCAGGTTCTGAGCAGACATTTTAAAAAACTGCAACCACAAGGATAAAGGAAAATCCTACAAGTCATCAGGAAGAAATAAAACAATGACCTAAACATGAAACCGGCACCAGATTTCTCACAGGCAACTCTGGATGCAAAGAAATAAAATCATCATCTTCGGTAACTTTTCATTTAGAATTCTAGAACCAAATTATTTGCCACTAATCAATGATCAATTCATAAACCTATAACCAATCTAGGAGATACACACACACACACACACACATATTTATGTGTGTGCCTATGTGCACACCTGTGGGCTCCCACACGCACTTGTAGAAATACAAATATACAGTTCACAGGTGAGTGTGTTTATATGCATCATATCCATAAACAGAATAAATATACTGGAAACAAACAATTATCTGGAAATGTTCACTTCTGGCGATCTCTCCCACTCTTTCATGGTACTGATGTCTCCTACTCATTGCAGGAGTAAATAAGAGAATTTTTTACAAAAGCAGTCACGTGTGTGTGTGTGTGTGTGTGCGTGTGTGCGTGCGTGTTTACTACTTGGGAATCGAAAGGAAAAATCCTGCGGTGAGTCCTGGCTGCTCTAAGTCCACGGGCCCCTCTCTGCTGTCACAGAGAAGGGTGGGTCCTGGTGCTTTCATCTCTGACTGACGCAGGTGTGGGACACGGACACTTCTTTGGAAGGTACCGGGCCTTTCCATAGGTGACGATGTCCCTCCTAGTCAGGGCTGTTCTCTTTCCCCCATTTCTATTTGGGAATGACTTTCTGGAAAGGGATAGGATGAAACCCGTCACGGAAATCCCTCAGCTGTTTGCGATGTTATCAGAAGGATTCCGCACCGGGTCACCTGGAAATACCGTGGCCACTGCATCTTATATCCTGTGAGGGAGCAGATGGAAATGACCCCGATTCACCCAGAGAGGAGACGCAGTCTCGTGATCACGGGGATGAGGTGCCCTTCTCAGGGCACCTGGTGACAGGTGTGCAGACAAGCGCCCCGACAGGACGTTACCTGGGCAGACCAGAAAGGCGGGCAAGGAAGGGACCTCTGTCTTCTCCACTCTCCTTTGCTAGAAAACGCGCAAAATAGCGCAGAGCTGGCTTAGGACACGGGGCAGGCAGCCATGGGTCACGTCACCTAACCCCACCTGGAGCTTTAAAACTGAGCACAGTAAATACAGGTTATAAATACCAAAACCATCTCTCTCCCATAAAAGCCACACTTGTTTCTTAACTAGGGAGGCTTAGGAGCCGGCGCTTGAGAGCAAGGCACAATTTTCTGGAATTGGGGCCAAGAAGGAAATATTTAGGATGCACTCCGTGTAAAAGCAATCACTGGTGACTTCCTGCTGAACACACGATTGCCTTTAAAATCCAAGAGGTGCTGAGCTTCGGGTGCCTGGCGTCTATGAGGAGGGTCAGCCTACCTTGAAGATGAAATCAGCCATCAGAGGCCCGGGGATCTTAAAGGTCTGCCTCTCGGAGCTTCTCTGGAACTCAACTGTGGTGTTCTCTATGACGAAGACTCCAGGGCTGTTGAAGCTGTGTTCCCCTTTGTGCCCCTGGAGCGTTTTGGACTCGATAACTACAATTGGAAAATAAAAGTTGAAGGAGAGATGTAAGTGGGCATGTCACATCACATGAGTCTCCCGTGGGCAATGTCACAATCCGGTACTTTGTATCTGCTGCGAAATATGATCGCCTCAGAAAGTCTGCTTAACATCCCCCGCCTCATGTAATCATAATTTGATTCTTGTGGTGAGAATTGATTTAAGAGTCTCTCTCTGAGGTCCTTTCAGACACACAATGCCGTATTGCGAACTGGTCGCCGCGCCGTGCATGACATCCCCAGGACTGGCGTATTTTCTCACTGGGAGTTGGCATGTTTTGACCCCTTTCACCGATTTCTCCCACCCCCCACACCTGTGTCTGGCAATGAAAAATGTGTTCTAAATGAGAAACTGCCGTAGAAGCCCTCTTAGAAAGATGTTTCATTACATAGGACCGCGTGTGGCATCGACACAACATCAATACACCCACTCAGTTTGCAGACACTGAACCTCACAGTTACCGTTAGCAAGGTGCTGGGTCCCAGGAGGTCCATTCGACTCCTCGACGCCCTTTCCACCAAAAGGGGAAGAAGAATACGTAGCCATTTCTCGGTGTAAAGCTACGTCACTCATTTTATCACCTGTTCAGACCCCTGAAATCTAGTCTTTTAGACAAAACCATCATGAGTCTTAAATTTGCTTTTAAAAGAAGTAATTTATGCTGAAATAATGAGAGTCACAGGGTGTTGCAGAAACTGTAGAGAGGTCCTGTGTATCTTTCGTCCGTCACGGAATCGGACACAGCGGTCCCTGCCCAGGCACCACACACGTCGCTGTAGTTCATTACGGGCACCAGGGAGTCGACCTCGGCGCAGCCCGCGCCACTTTATCCCAGGCCACCGGGGTCAAAACCAGACCCGTCCCATCACCACAAAGATCGCCCTGGTGCGTGCCACCCCTCCCGTCACATTTCCTTGTATGTGAACAGAAATGCGTTCTATTTATTTATTTTTTAATCCTCTCACACGGATATGTTTATTGACTTTTAGAGAGAGAGGAAGTGGAGAGACAGAGAAACATCGATCGCTGGCCTCCTGTACGCGCCCCGACCGGGGATTGAACCCACAACCTTGTGGAGCATGGGACAATGCTCCCCCCAGCCGAGCCAGGGCCAGGAGTGCTTCACAGATGTCCTACCGAAAAACGATCGGTGATAGTCTCGCCAAAACAGCATTTTTGCTTCATTCCAGGGATGCCTTCCCTTCCCCCTTCTTGGTGTCATTTACGCTGTGTCACAGTACTAGGGGGGCTTGGTCTGAGGCTAAGAGACGCAGTAAAGAAAGATGTGGCCGCTGGGCTTCTGGTCCCAGCTCGCTCCTGAAGTCACTGCCCTGGGGTCTTGTTGCTGAAAAAAATGAGGAGTCAGCCCTGGCAGGTGGCTCGGTTGGTCAGGGCATCGTCTCCCGCATCCAAATAAAGGTTGTGGGCTTGATACCCAGTCGGGGCACCTCTGGGAGGCAACTGATCAATGTTTCTTTCTCATATCGATGTTTCTGCCTCTCTCTCTCTCTCTCTCTCTCTCTGTCTCTGTCTTCTTTTCCTTCTGAAATCATTGAAAACATATGCTCAGGTGAGGGCAAAAGACAATAAACAAAAAAACAACAACAAAACAAAAAAAAAAGAGGAGGCAGATCAGACAACCCCCAGGCTGTCCTCTGCTCTGAAATCTCCACTTGATTCCTGGTGTCCAAAGGTTCTTTAACCATCTCAAACAAAGGACACAACAGCCCTGGCTGCTGTGGCTCAGTGGATTGGGTGCCGGCCTGGGAACCAAAGGGTCGCCGGTTCAATTCCCAGTCAGGGCACATGCCTGGGGTGCAGGCCAGGTCCCCAGTTGGGGGCACACAGGAGGCAACCACACATTGATGTTTCTCTCCCTCTCTTTCTCCCTCCCTTCCCCTCTCTAAAAGTAAAGAAATGTCCTTAAAAAAGGAAATGGGGAGCTGATAAAACCCAGGCAAACGGCCCGGCATTAAGGGCTGCAATCCACACGCTTCGGTGGTTTTGCCTCACAGGAGTTCTCTCTGCCGCTGGAGCAGCTGCAGGAATGCAAGCCCTGGACCGACAGCGTGACGGGCACCAGGAGACATCGCCGATTATCCCTGACGGGCAGGCAGGCAGGCTGGGCGCATCGCTGGGACGACTCAGAGGCTGGACAGGAGCTCCTCGATCTGCGGGAGCCATCAGCGGTCAGGGAGTAAGGCTGGCTACTCTCAGCTCGCAGAACCCCAAGCACGCTGGCCCCAGTCTCCATGACCGCAGTCGATGTTTGGAAAGTGTGAGATTACATTCATTTCCTAGTTCCAATGAAGATGTAAAGCCAAGCATGGTAAAGTGAGTTGTCAGTAAAAATGAGATGCGAGACTGGAGATAGCCCGAGGGCCCCGGACTGGAGGCACAAGCCCTCACGAGAAACAGTGAGCATGTGGGCAACAGCAGAACGCAGAGCAATGTGGGGTAAAATCCATCCTACCAGAAGACAGGCAAAACACAGGTTTCTAGGCGGGAGCTTAGCCTGAAATAGCCTGACTGAATTCAAAGAGCCTGCAATGGGCGCCACGGCTAGGTGAGGGCTTTCCCACGGCGCTAGTGGCTTTCCAAGTTTCATCGGATGTGGAGTTCAGGCGGGGGCATGTCAGAACCCAGGAAGGCAGCCTGGGAGGAAGGGACGGTCATATGACATCCTTCCTCTAAAGCAAAGGATGGCTCGGCTCTTAGTTGTGTCTGGCATTTTGCCTTTTAACGTCGAGTCCATTCCGTTACGTCTCCAGTGTCCCAGATCTCCAGGGACAAGGATGTGAGACCGCAAGGAACAAAGCCAGTTTTATGCATCTGAGCGACCCAAAGCGCTCCGCTCTTCCCTGAGCCTTAGGTTTCTCGTAAAAGATCTTTACACCAATTAGTTCACAAGGCTCCAGCTCTCTGGGGCATACACACACAGGGGGCAGAAGCAGGTGCTCTGACACCAACTGTGGACGGGGGCCAGGAGAGAGGGGAACACAGACAGGTGAGGTGCTCTGATGCAGGTTTATGGACGTAAAAGGTTCTGAGGAGGTGGGTTAACGAAGCCACTAGCTCTTCCAGAAGTGCCCTTTTTATTGGTGTCAAACTGGCTCCTCCTGAGTGTCTCCTCTGTGACAGAAAAGTTCGGGAACATCGGTAACTCGGACGACGTGCTGACTCGTGAATCCGTGAAGACATGGAATAGAGCCTCGAGCAGCTGAAAACAGAATCAGAAATCAAGATGCTCTTCAATCCCCAAACCTTCCCAACTCAAGTGTATACGGATGCCTTCAAACACTAGAATCCCCACTAACGATTCTGGAAAGAAATGATGACAAGAAAGAGGATGAGAGAGCTTTTAGCTTCTCCTCGCTGAAGGGCTTGCCCTGAGAAGTATCCGTCTAGGCTTCCTTCGAGACGCAGGGTCCGGCCATCCATCCCCAAGGGGTCTCCTCAAATTCTGAGGCGGCCGCGCAAGTCCTGCTAGGCAAACACGGAATGAGGGTTTGGCACGGCTTAGTTATAAACACATCAACGCCTTGCTTTGAGTGGGGCTGTGTGCGGTGGGAAACACACACTCATTCGCCATCCGTTTCCTTCGGTCGCAAAGCAGTGTCCAGGTTTATTTTTCTCCATCTGTCTCTGTGGTCACCAGACAAGACTTGGACGACCAAAAAAACAAAAACAAAAAAACCTTCCAATTGACAATGAAACTTTCAGTTCCTGGCATCGTGGCTTCTCAGGTGGACTGCTAGTCGCACACATTCGAGGCTGGCGTTGTGGGACAACAAGGTCCCTTTTTCAGGAATCTGTCATTACTTCCCTTTCGGAGGAGACGCATGACCAGGAAATCTGGGGCTGTGTGCTTCGCCCTAAAGCTGCGGCCGCACTTGGAACAGGACTGGGCCTTCAGGACCCGGACCCTTGCAGGCAGTAAGTACTAAGGCGGGCATTCTGTGATTAAACCGTATCCCGCAGCCAAGAGACCGACATTGACCTTCCAGGTGTTCTCGGCTCTTCATACCGATGCCACCTTTTGGAGGGCTGTAGTGAACACAGATGCTCTTTAAAAAGAATGACTTCCAGCTGCCAGATAAGCCGAATGTCAGGACCGTATCTCCGTTAACGATAAAAACCAGGAAAACAGCAGTATAAACCAAGAAAACAGAGAGACGTCTATATTTAGACATCCAGAAATGCTAACTAGACTCTGTATAAACAAAGCCAGTGCTCCATCAGCAGGGGATCACTTTCCGGCACATTTCTGGAGCCGAACGCGAGACCGTTCAGAAGCAGAAGGGCTCCAAGCTGCAGATCTGTCACCTTGGCAGAAACAGGGGCCTTTTCGAGCCCTGTTCTCGGAACAGCGCCAATTTCGAGTGTCAGCTTACGTGGAAAGTGCCAGAACACGGATGCGCGTAAATGAGCGTTTTGCCTCGGACCTGGCGCCGTGACAAATTTCGTTTTACTTTTACTAATTCGGTCCACTGTCCACTCACTCTGTTTTTAGGACTTTTAAAACCACTTTTGGAGCTGAGTTCTTCGGAACCGCCTTTCAGCGCTCACGCCCCTGCACGGCCTTTTTTTTGTTTGTTTGTTTGTTTGTGCCATAAAATCCACACCACCCATTTCAAGTGTGGTTTTAATGGTCCTAGTACATTCACAGGGCTGTGAAACCGTCATCGCCATCCACATTTAGAAGGTTGTTTCTATCAACCCCCAAAGAAATGCCGTGCCCCTGAGCAGCCTCTTCTGTCATTTCCCTCCCCCACCGAAAGCCGCCCCGCCCCGGCCCCGGAGCAGCCCCATCCACTTTCCATCCCCACAGATGAGCCGACTCTGGACCAAATCCGTAAACGGCATCCCCAAGCCTTTCGCACCTGGCTTCCCTCACACCTATAATGTTCTCCAAAACGCTCTGCATTGTGCCACAGGCCGCCCCTTATTCTTTGTGGCGGCCAGACACCGCTCCACGCGAGCCCCGGGGCGCTTCTCCGCCCACCTGCCGGTGGAGAGCGGGCTGCTTTCCTCAGCGGCGGTTCTGCATGAGGCTAAATGCTGCCGGGAACAACGTGCAGCCCTGCCTAACTTTTCGACCCCACGTGCTTATTTTACAACGTGATCGCACAAGGGATTCACAGCCCTGGGACCCAAACGATTCTCAAAAAAATGGCCTGTTCTCAAAAAAATTAAATTGGCTTTTATGTGGGTGGAGATTTGCTATCAACCCAGAGCTGTGTGGGCTTGAAGCCATTGAAAAAAGAAGGTTAAAAAAATGTGTGGTGATTGCTGGTGTGGTTCAGTGGATCGAGTGCCAGACTGTGAAACAAAGGGTCACTGGTTCGATTCCCAGTCAGGGCACATGCCTGGGTTGCAGGTCAGGTCCCCAGAAGCGGGCATGTGAGAAGCAACCACACATTGATGTTTCTCTCCCTCTCTCTCTCCCTCCCTCTTACTCTCTAAAAACAAATGAATAAAATCTTTTTTAAAAAGTTTATTTCACATACAACAGGGATTAATCCCAAACGGGTATATTTCCTACTGGGTATGAGAAGACAAAAGTTCCCTACTGATATAGACTATTCCAGAGTCCAGATCCTTAAAATGTTTGTCCACACACCCATTAACACAAAGATTTTTTTTTGGGGGGGGGGCTAAATAAACTTCCAGGAAACAAAACGACACTAAGACTCGATGCTACTCACAGAGATGGGCGGGTCCTTTCACTGTGATTCTCACACTTCGACTTCCCAAAGGGACGGCGATCACGTTTTCTTCCCCTAGGAAAGAACGGGGGACAAATGTCACGCCTGTGCACTGAAGGCCCACAAAATATGCCCGTCAATGAAAACCAGGGGCGCATGCAAAGCATTCTTCGTGTGCGAAGCGTCGTCATTTCCCTCGTGTGGCCCAAAAGCCTTTGGGAAGCACCTGCTCCGTGTAAGGCGTATTGCTATTACTCACGTAATTTCATTTGAATACACCGTTAAGGAATGTTAAGGAAAAGGCTGAATGTGCTTTGCTGGGGAGAGGCCGCTGAATCCTCAGCTGCTCGGGCCACCCCCTTTGGAGAGAAATACACAGCTGGGCAAGGCCAGGAACAGCAAAACCCGCTAAGGGGACCCTCGCCCTTAAACGGAGGGACACGCGACCCACACTGCAGGTTCCAAAGTCTCTTCTTCCTTCCCTTCCGCTTCCATCACCCTTCAGAACAGGTTGGACATCTGTGGAAGAAGCCTCTCTGTGACACCTCGATAGGGCAGCACTTCCCAGAATGACCCGAAGAAACGGTTAAAACACAGGTTCTTCCTCCCCAAGCCCCAAGCCAAAATCCTGACCCAGAAGTTCAGGGTGGAGCCCAGGAAGCTGCCCATCTCCTGCCTCCCAGGTGGTCCTGGCAGCACGCGTGTGTCTGTGAGCACATTCTTTTCTTTTGCTAAGATTTTATTTATTATTTTTAGACAAATGGGAAGGGAGGGAGAAAGAGAGGGAGAGAAACATCAATGTGTGGTTGCCTCTTGTGCTCCCCCCATTGGGGACCTGGCGTGCAACCCAGGCATGTGCCCTGACTGGGAATCGAACTGGCAACCCTTTGGTTCCCAGCCCGCACTCAAGCCACTGAGTCACACCAGCCAGGGCTGTGACCGCCTTCTGAGTGGCCCTGACACAGGGCGTGCTAAGGGCACACTGCAGGTCACAAGGACTGTGGGAGGACAGTGCCATCGTCACACCTGTCAGCATCTCTTCGACGATCTTCAGGGAACGGCCTTGTTCTGGCTCGATGGGAAAGGGAGAGCCCTGGTGAGGAAGAAGAGGATTCTACGGACGGAGGGGCCGTGGGACTAAATGCTACAGTGATCAGGGCTAAATAGTGTGTCTTTGGTAACAGGGTAAAAAGGTCGTGGGTGGGCTTTGTAAAGGCAGCTCCAGCTGTGCAGGGGGGCCGTGGTTGAAGGAGTAAATGATGACGACAAGGCAGAGACATGAAGTGCCACTGGTTTCCCTTATTGTCCAAGAGGGAGGGGGGGTGAGAGGTTAGAGCGGTAGCTGGAGATGTGGAGCCTTAAGATACACATGCACAGAAACACATCTAGGCACACACACACATGCACATCCACACACCTTCAAATTATACTCTTACGTCACATGGAAGAGATGGGGTCGTGTTTGCCGCTGATGCCGGGGGAGGTGAAGGAGGCAGAGGGGGCGATGGGTAGAGAGAGGTCCCTGAGGAAGCGGAGGGGTGGGTGCACAACACAGACGGAGGGATGAAGGAGCCCTGGGAGGAAGACCTGTGTCCACCTGTGCGTCTGCATCGGGAGGGAGCAGGGGGCAGGGGGTGGGCACAGCTATGGGGCGGGCGTAGCTGTGGGGCGAGGCATCTTCTGGCAGTTTCTGCTTGAGAATTTTCTTTGCAGTTGTCTTTGGAGTCTAGCACAGAATCAGTGTTTTCAATGGTCTATAAACACGTGAAAAGACTGTCTGTACCCTCAACGTGCAGCGCTCAACACGTACCTGCTCATGTAACAGTGACAGTTATTTTTTAGAGAGCCGGCATGCAGCTTGCACTGCATTGGGTGTGGTATAACCTCTCACGGCACTGCTACTGCTTTCCATTTCTTCTTACATACCTATTGGGTATTTTTCTTTATATATTTTGATGGAGTTGGTCATGAATTTTTAAGATTTTTAAGTTTATCAACAGACACAAAAACACTCATCTCTGTTATTTTTTGTCTGAAAGTCAGTGAGTTCTGTCACAAATATTGCTGGCATGCTCTGCCTTGGTGCACCGGGAGGGCAGGAGGCGCCAAGCCGTCAGGCACGGAGTTGAGGGCCCAGAGGCTGTACAAACAGAGTCCCTTCTTCACCGTCGTACTACCACCCCCAGCCCAGGCCCCTTGTCAATTCTTCATTCATTTTATTGGCTTTTCATCTCAAAGCTTCCTGCATCGGCCCTTTCTTTGAGTCACCCTACCTTTGTGAGGCTCTGGTACATACACACACCCACATGATTAAATTCATTTCTCTCCTGTTAATCTGTCTTTATATTCTGGGGTGAGGGAGGGCAGTCTCAGTCAGGAACCTAGATGGGTAGGGGGAAATCATTTTTTCTTCCCTACAGGGACACCAGAGGCTGAGAAGCACAGAGGTGAACCAGAGGCACGTGTCAGAGGTGTGTGGGAAAGGTGGCGGCATGGAATTGCCAAACAGTCTACCGTGCCTCTTCTTGCAATGTCTGACTAGCAGGAGCAACCAGTCAGGGCAATAAATAAATGCAATAATTACTTCTGGCAAAAAAAAAAAAAAAAACAGCAGGGAGGATGGTAAGCAGGAAATAAACAGAAAAGAGAAGGCAGACTTCAGGTCGATTGGCCTAAGACAGCCTCACCGAGCAGGTGACATTGGAGGTCAAGGACGAGAAAGGGCAGCTGCCTGAAGCACTGGGAGAAGCAGCTCCAGGTCCAGGGACTGGCCACAGCCAAGGCCCATGACATCAGAGGGGGAAGGCACCTGGCATTCTAGAATCTTCCAGAAGGTAATGTGCCTGAAGCCTAGTTTCCGAGGGGCAGAACAGCAGCACAGGAGGTAACGCCAGAGCCAGATAATGCAAGATTTTGAAGGTCACGGACAGGGGTGTGGGTGTCATCCTCAGTGCAAGGCAGCTCCTGGAGAGGCTGTGAGCCACAGGGACTTTGTGGTCAGCCGGGCCGCTCTGAGATCAATGGAATCCCTGACATCCCCGCTCAACAGGGTCTGTGTGTCACTGTCATCTTATTCCTCTTCCAGCGGACAGCACCGAAGACGCACACGACCGTGAGAAACACTAGCCTAAGGGTGAGAGCCCCGGGCTCTCGACGTTCAGTCCAGGGTCTCCTTCCGTGCCGTGACCTCTCTTGTTGAATTAAACTGGGAGGAAAAGTCCCATTAAAACTAACAGGGCCTTTGGTTTGAATATTCCTTTACCACTCAGGATCTTTTCTTTTTTTTTTTTTAATTAATTTTAGAGAGAAAGAGGGGGAAGAGACAGAGATGTTGATTTGTTGTTCCACTTATTGATGCATTCACTCACTGATTCCTGCACGTACCCTGACTGGGGATTGAACCTGTAACCTTGGCATATCGGGACGATGCTCTAACCAACTGTGCTACCAGGCCAGGACCATCACTCAGGATCTTGCTCCAGAAAGAGGATGGGGAAGCAACAAGAGATGTCCTGAGAAGACAGGAGGGTCTAGCTGATACAGTCCTCCTTGCCAAGGAATAAGTTACATTTATTTTGGGGACCAGGGAATGGTGAGGAAGCGTCCTTCAAATCACCCCATGCGGCAGGCCCACGTTCCCCTAGCCCAGGACCACACTTTTGCTGGGAGGACCCAGGGATGCTTTGTAAGAAGGGATACAGTTCCTTCACAACGTCCATTGATGAGTGAGGTGCTGGTGTTCCAGGCCGGCCTTTGGCATTCCTGCATCCGTACATACCACAGGCACTTAGTTGCCGCCAGGTAAAAATGTGGAAGATCCCAGAGTGGACAAACTGAACGAACTTACTTATTTGCCTCATGCATGTGAGCCCATGTGTTGACAAGATAAAAAATATATAAGGGACAAACCTGGAAATACAACCGAGTCCCTAAGTGCCGAGCCAGGGTGCCCCAAATCAATGCATTTCCTTCCTTGTGGCTGTTTTTTGCGTTTCCTCTCTCTAAACACTGAGTGGCCTCTCGCCCCCTGATCCAACATCCAAAGCTGTTTGTGCCAGTGGTTAGCTCAGTCTCTCTCTCCTCCTTCTGCGCAGGAAATTTATGTGTTGTATCTGGATGGGTTTCTGATTTTTCTCATAGCAAAGGCTTTGGCTCTGGGCTCCTACACCTTGGATCTCCTCACTGCATGGTGTGGGGGGGGGTAGCCTGTGAGGGACCACGCGCACCGTGTCCAGGGCAGAGCTGTGCCGAGAGCGTCTCCCTGCGTGTCCTCACTCAGCGTGCGGCCCCGGGGGGTTGTTTAGGTAGGATGGCCTGGCAAGGTGAGGACGTCGTAGGGGCTCCATGGATGCCGCTGGCCTGGGGATGCACGCTTGGGGAGAGACATAGCTTTCCTTTCCACATTTCTTTCACACAAGGCATGATTCTAGGAAAGTGCTTCCATATGGCCCGTGGAAAATCCCAGCCAACACGGGCCTCACAGGCCAGCTTCAGAGCAGGAACAGACGTGAAGGGGCTGTTGCGAAAAGCAAGGGTGAGCCGCTCTGAGGTTTCACGCAGACGGGAACCTGCACGGACTTTGGCCTTAGCCTAGGCACACGCACGTGCCGAATCGGATGACCGGCCTGCAGTGCCCCTGGCTTGCACCGGGTCACTTCACCTGCTGCATTCAAAGATCGGTCTGTACAATCTGGTCACACTTTCTCTGCAGAAATTAATCAAAGACCTTGGGTGTTTAGGGACTCTTAAGCTGGAATGTTCTGAACTGGCGTCAGGGGTCTGAGATTCCCTCCAAAAAATCAGAATGGCAAATCTGGACCTTATGGGAACACGTGCATTTTCATGCAGAGAAAAATGCCTAACTTTCCATCGATTTTTGGAAGGATCTATATTTTAAAAACTGAAAATCAGTGAGAGAGAGAGAGAGAAAGGGAGAGAGAGAGACAACTACATTTCCAAGAGGTACAAACAGGTAGTGACCCCTTCCGGCCAACACCTCACTCTGCCCCATCCTCTCCCAGTTCAGGGCCTCCTCTGCTGTCCACATCTCCAAAAACACACCTTTCTTCACCCGATTTCACTCTGCTTCTACTCTGGTTCAGTTAAAACCATCTCAATTTCTAATCTCTTTTGGACCTTGGCAAGAAGACATCTTTCCTAATGAAATTCCCACACTTCAGGCGACACTAACCAGCCCTCCCCCCTGCCGTGGGTGTCCTCCCCTCTCCACTCCCACCTTCCCTTCCGTTGGCTCACCAACCCAATGCCATCAGGCTTCCGCGTCAGCCTGAAATTCACCGAAACCTCTCTCGCCAATGTCAGAAATGACCTTCAACTGCCAAAGAGAATTGGGGGGCCTTCATCTTATTAGAGCTTACACCCGTGTTTGACATGGATGCCCACCACCTCCCTTGTGGAATTACTGTATTTCTCTGTGTATAAGGCACCCATTTTCGCCCAAATTCTTCTGGGAACAATAAGGATGTGCATTATACACAGGCCATAGTAATTCTGTAGCTATATAAATGTTTTTAATTCTTTTATTTACGCCTACGCATTAAACGTGCAACTGTAGGAAGCAATAACAATATCTGTATGCAAAATAATACCCTAGAATAGGATCATCGGTTTCGTTTCTAAACATAAATACATAAAAAATCGAATTAAGAAATTAAAGCAAAGGTTTTTTTTTTTTTTCCCTGAAAGTTTGAGCTACAAATGTAGCTGTGTGTTATACACGGCAAAACACAGTACTTCCTGTTTTGGCTTTGGTAATGATGCTCTTCGACGTCTGTTGGCTGCTCTAAGGCAGAGGTCGGCAAACTGCCACCCGAGGGTCAGATGCAGCCCGCAGCCTATTTTGTAAATAAAGTTTTATTGGAACACAGCTGAGCCCGATGGTTCACAGAGCGTCTGTGGGAGCTTTTATGTTAGTGCTCAGTACGTGAGAAGCACCACATGCCCCCCAAAACCCTAACACATTTACTGTCCGGTCCTTCACAGAAAAGCGTACTGACCCCAAAGTTAAAGGATTAAAAAAGGCAGATGTCACTGAAATGAAAAGGTGGAATTTTCTGGATACGTAAAATTTAGAAACTATCGATTCCAAAAACACAAGCGATATTTAAAATCAAATGACACACTGAGCGCAATATCTGAAATAGGTATAACAGGTAGAAGGTTGGCATCCAGGAAACACTGTGAGTTACACAATAGTGAGGAAAACACCCAAACAGGAAAATGAGTCAACCCCTTCAGTCGCTCACGGAAAAGTTGAAAAGTAGAAATGAGCAACAATGACAATATTTTCCAGCTCGATAGCAATCAAAGGGAGGCAAATAAAAGAAATTATTACTTCATGGTTTACAAAAAAAAAAAAAGTCGGCAAATATTTAAAAGTAGTCATGCTCTGTGCTGGCAACGGTTCAGAGGACAGATACTGTGAGAAGAGGCAGTGGGAAGAAAACTTTGATACACCGTTTTCAGAGGATGTCTGACTTTCAGGAAACCGGTCACAAGTTTTTTCCACGGAAAGGCTTAGCGTTAGGACGATGGTATCATAGTAACCAGATGGTCTAAAGCGTGTTCTGTGTCACGGCAGCATGGTACGGGGGTCTCGAGCACATTCTGTTTCACGGTAACAGGGTACAGGGTGGGAAACCTACTTTTTTCGGGAGACACGTGCGCCTTGGACTGTCCCCGCACCAGCCTGCAGGTGGAGCCGTCGCCAGCGCAGACGCCACAGTTGTCTTCTTTGGCGTGACTCCCCAGGTGCCGGTCGCAGCCCACCACCTAGGACAGAGCAGGGGTCAGGACCCGGTGAGCACACGGGAGGCGGAAAGCGATTTCTCTTGTATTTATTTTTAGGGCTATCCTTAAATTTAGCAGCTGGCTCTCTTTTATGAGAACACAGCTTTTGAAAATATACATCACAGGAAGCTAGTCTAGAGTATCACTCAATTCTACGCCAGGCCCAGATAATTAAAGGGAAAGACTGACGCTGTCCCCTCACGTGCCCACTCCCACTCCCTAGTTACAGCTCTATTCAGATATTGTCGTGTGCATAAAATGGGGGGAACTTTACAAATAAGTTTCCTCTCTCCCTCCCTCTCATCTAGTCCTATTCTCTCACTTCCTCCCCAAGGAGCAGCATCCTGAACTCAGCGAATACACCTTTGGCCCGTGGTTTCCAGTGCTTCTTTCTTTCTTTGTATCTCAGCCTCCACATACCTGCATCTCTCGATATTCTAGCTTCATGTCTTATTACCTTCTTCTCTTCATCATTATGGACACCTGTGCCTCCAGATTTCCACATTTGTCCTTATAAACGACGCTTTTTATCCTCACCTGAGGGTATTTTTTATTGATTTGAGAAGGGGGGAGGGAGAGATGGATATGACAAGAAACACCGATCTGTTGCCTCCCATACGCACCCTGACCGGGGATCGAACCCACAACCTTTTGGTATACAGGACGATGCTCCAACAAACTGAGCTACCTAGCCAGGGCTTTATAAACAATTTTTTAAAAATATAATAAAGAAGTGAATAAGAGAAATGTCTGATACAGAATATGCTTACACTGGCATCTTTCAGGCTCCTGAGAATTTTTTTTGTGAGTTACTCACATACGTACATATGTATTTGTTGACTGTGCGCTTCCTTAAATGAGAAAAGGGGCTATGCCTTACATTTCCTTCTCTCTCACAAATGGGGCATTTACGTGAGAGCAACTGATATGGTTGTGTACTGCCCCGCACTCACTCATCTTTATTTGCATTTATCTCACTGGTGTGGAAAGGCATGTAAGGGACTTCGGAGGCAGACAGCCCCACAGACAAAATCCGACCCCTCCTGCCACCCGTCTCTGGCTGCGGGGTGTGGGACGATTCAAACTTTCAGATACATGTCCCCCAAGAGAGAAACAGGGGATAACAATACGTCTTTCACGAAGGGTCTGGTAAGGACTGCATGAGCAAATACACGTGGAACCGGCAGTGCAGCGGGTTGGGACGTTAGGAAGGGCTCACGCTGCTGAGCCCTGTGCTCGTGCCTTGGCGTGGGGAGGTGCGGAACCCGCCACTGCATCCAAGGTGTGGGGGAGGGTCCAAAACTGCAGGAAGTTGAAACCACCTGCCTGTAGACTATTTTTTCTCCCCACAGTTCAGGTGCTGAAGGGAAGGGGAGAAAGCAAAGGCAAGCTGCAGAGAGACTTGAGCAAACGTCCCAAGGAAGTTTAAGCAGAAGTCTGTGGTGAGAGGCATTTTCAGGCTCACACAGCACTGTCAGGGGGAGAGGGTCTGTGTCTTCTCTGGGTGCTTCACACATGGGAAAGCTACAGGTGGAAGCCTCGTGGAGCTCCCTGTGAAAAAGCTTGAAAAGTCAAAGGTGGCCACAAATAAGTGCCCAACCACGGGCCAGGAGAAAGATCAGAGAAGAGACCAAATTATTCGATGAGCAGTTGAATCCAATGACTTTTAAGATACTTCCACCCTGATTATATGGTTTTATAAAGAGTAATAAAATGTTAAGAGCAGTAGCCGATTTTTATGGAATGCTTGCTACATGCCTGGCCTTGTGCCCAGCACATGACAGACATTATTTCATTGAATCTTCACTGCAGCCTTGCAGTGTACTTGATACCTCTTATCGGTTTTAAAAATAAGGCTTCTGAATGTGGCTGAGGTTAAGTGACTTTTTGACATTACATAGCCAATAAATCATGTCAGTAGTGGCTTTTATTTTTTATTTACTGATGAGAGAGAGAGAGAGAGAGAGAGAGAGACTTGCTATTCCACCTATCTACGCACTCATTGGTTGATTCTCCCATGTGCTTTGACCAGGGATCAAATCTGCAACCTTGGTGTATCGGGATGACTCTCTAAGCAACTGAGCTACCCGGCCAGGACCACTAATGGTTTTAAAACCCAGCTCATCTGACAACCAAATCTTAACACTGTGCCACACCTTCCCCACCTTTTCTATCAGCCCATGGACCACAGGGAACCCAGTGACAGGGGCCACAACATTAATATCTGCCAGTACATGTGGAACAACTTAGGAGTGATTGATTTTGGAAACATGCTTGGAAGGCTAGGAGTCAATCAGTGAATAACTTGTGTCCATGCACCCTCTCCAGGGAGAGGAACATTCCCCAACTCAATGATGGACACGCGGTTCCTGGGCCAAGCTCTGTCCTCACACAGGGACCCTGAGTGCTTTGCATTTCAGGAGAGTGAGCACCTCCCTCTCTCCAGCTGCCCAGGAGGGGTGTGGGCCTAGGAACTAGGAAGGGCTTGCTCTGAAGAGTGTTTTAGGGCCTTGCAAGATCTTGGGCAATCGAACACCTCCCTCAGCGCGTATGTTTGTTTCGTACTTTTTCTGAAGTTACAGTTCATCCAACTATTAGAGCCAAAAAAAGCATATGAAAACATCACAGAAAAATAAGAGCTGAAAAAGAGGTCTGGCTGCCCTCTGATTCATAGCGTATAAGCCAGAACGGCCTTGAAACTGAGAAACTACTGGATTCTGGCTCTCGGATCCCCTCCCTGTCAACCATGAGCAACTTTTAAAAACTGCCCAAAGTTTAAAAAAAAAACAAAAAAAAAACTGCCCAAAGTATTTTCAATTCCTGTGGCACCTTCCCAAGTCAAGATCTCTAATTATAATGATTTAGAAACCACTAACGGACAACTTTATCAATAAAATGTATTCACATCTATTAAACAAGAATTTCTCTGTGGCCAGGCACTGCAGAGTATAAATTAATAAGACAAGATCTGCACCCTACGGTGTAGTTAATGAGACAAGCTCCACAAGATTGGAGATCGCCTCCACAAATATTTAAAATATATGAGCAGTGCTTGTCGGAATCCACGCTCATACATAAATCATCACTTCGGCTGAGGATCGCTTCACAGTTCCTGCCTACGATTTCCTAATCAGCTAAAAGATAGTGTTTAAAGAGGTGGCATTACTCCAAATCCAGCAATATATGAAATTCCTAAATTAAGTCCACTTTAATCCTTCAAGAAGCAAACAGTTTTTTTGAGTCAAGGTCTGCCGGAGAGCTCTGAAAACAGGCTTCTAGGTTAGGAAAAAACGCTATCACAAGTGGGGTATAGAGAGCTAGGGTTTCCAACCTTTGGTAGGACAGCGCGGCCCCGCCCCACCCCCTGGGACGGTAGGCGTGGTCATCGGCTATCATTGGCCAATGAAATACGAGTCTGCACTTATGTATGAATGGGGGGGCGGTCCATGCACGAGTCACATGACCTCTCAGGACTGTAGTTATCACGTGGGTCTCAGACGTTCAAAGGGCAGACCTGAGTTGGAGGAGCAGCATTAGCCAGCTCCGGGTTGCTGGGCTCTGCGAGAAAACCCAGCCTGCATTAAACGGGTGCGCAATTTAATCCTGCACAGATAAAGCAGGGTCGTTAACAGCAGAGTGTTGCCGTAACTTGGATGTTTCACATCAAGACACAGATTTCTGGCTTCTGTGGACAAATACAGACTCTGACGTGTTTATGGATAGTTTGGGTGATAATGACAGGTCGGTGGCGGTTCATTGGCTGAACACATGGACCCTGCCACGTGGGAGCTGACGGTGGGGGAGGCCGTGCCTATGTGGGGGTCACGGGGTATGGGGGCTCCCTGTAGCTTCCCCTCAATTTTACTGTGAATTTAAAAAATCAAGTCTGTTTTAAGGAAAGGCGAGAAGGGGGAGAGGAGAGTTCTGGAACAGCCTGGAAAGGGAGCCAGGGTCCTGGTTTTGTCATCAGGGCACTGGCAAGCCCTCGAGGGGTTCCGGTGGGAGGAGGGACAAACTGACAGGCGCTTCAAGACAGTCGTGATGGAGCTCTGGAGATGACAGGCTCAATACTGTCACAGTAACTGTGTGTGGTGACAGGTAGCCACTAGATTTATTGTGGCAATGGCTTTGTGAGGCATACAGATGTCAAATCACTACGTTGTATACCTGGAACTAATACGGCATTGTATGTCAACTGCAGTTCACAATAAATCAACAAAAATAAAGAGTATATTTCTCGGCCAAAATCAGCAATCGATTTGGCTGCGGTGTGGGGAGTGGATCTCAGGGGGACCGTGCAGAAGCCGAGGCAACAGGACAGGAAGGTGTTGGTGGAGTTTAGGTCAGAGCAGCTGGTGAAGGCTCGGACTGAGAAGTCCGTGGTGGGTTCAAACTAGACTTTGAAACTAGACTTGACAGGACTTGGCAGTGGACTAGATGTGTATGTTGAAAGAGAAGAATCCAGAATGAGTCCAGAGCTCTGCGGTGTTCCTTCTCTGGATGAAGGAGGGAGAAACTAGTTTGAGGAGCGAAATTATGGTTCATCTCCGAGCCCGACGCTTAGTGGGTGGTGAGGCTGCTCGCTTCCTGTGGTTGCTACTGTTTTTGATATGAACAGGGTAGGTGGAATCCTAGCCAGTCACGATTTTAAACTTTCCCCCCAGAAATGAAAGGAATGGAGGTGGAATCCTCTCCTTTCCCGGCCATCCCTGTAGTGTCTGAATACCCCGAACCCTCACACCCGTGACCGCCGGTGGGGTTCTGCCTCATCTACACTCATCACCGCTCTGCGATGCCCTCTTTGAAAATCTGCTAAGAATGCACTCATGCACTTCGTTCAGCAAAGAAGTCCCTGCTCCTCAAGACCCAAGCCACTGAATTCATTTCAGTGAAACTATGAGTCACCGGGCTCAGGGAACCAGCAGCGTCAACCTTCCAAAGCAGTGGTTCTCCCAGGGGGGGTCCCTGGACCCAGCATCCCATCTCCCAGGCACTTTAAAAATGCGGGTCCTCAGGCCCCACCCCCACACCCCCTGGATCAGAGACTCTGGCGCTGGGTGGGGCCCAGCTCCACAGGCTTTAACCAGTCCTTCCAGTGATGCTGCTGAGCTTTCAAGCTGGAGAACCACTGGCCCAGACGAACCCCAAGAGGCCTCACATTGCAATCTTTTCGATCTTACATGGACAACAATTAAACGGTTTTAAGTAAGCAACACAACATAAACAGCGAGGGACACTCCCCATGATGTGTTTTACATTAAAATGCTCAAAAACAGTACGTGATGTGCACAAACACAAGGAAAAGATTCTCTTTATCAAGAGAGGGTGTGGCGCCTCCGTGAACTGGGGTGGGGGGCGGTGGGGGATGGGGTAGGGAGCAGGCACGGCTCACCTGACAAATGCCACTGATGCACATGTCCAGCGAGTCCGTGTGGCAGCGTGTTCCATCCAGCACCTTGGGAGCCAGCTCCACGACCAGGTTTTGCCCCCGCGCGTGACACTTGAGCGCGCAGGGGGCAGCGGGGTCGTTGTACTGCGGGAGCCACTCGTAGTAGTGGCCCTGATACTGGACGTCGTTGTAGGCGGAGCACTGCTGAGCCCGGAAGTCCTCAGCATCGGGAGGACAGTCCTGGAGACGGAGACAGAGGCCACGAGCTTGTCATGCGGGCCAGCGGCGGGACCGAGCATATCCACCGGGGTCCCGTGAGAACAGACCACCCCACCCCACCGGCCTCTCCCCTGGGAGTCATCTCATTCCGTCTACAAGTTCAGCACTGAACTTGTCGCTGTGGGGTTCTCCTGGAACCTCCACAGTCAGGGCCAATGCAGGGGACCACCCCATGCATTCCCATCACTCTCCAGCCCAGGTGGGTTCTCCCAAGTACCACACTTTGCCGTGTGTAATGCACACATTTTTACCCAAGTTTCCGAGAGAAACATAAGGATGCGCAGTTTACGTGGGCGGTACTAATTCTATAGCTGTGTACATATTTTTAATTATTTTATTTATGCTTATGTGTTTAAAGTGTAACTCTAAAAAGTAATAACGATATCTGTATGCAAAATAATACCCTGGAATATGATGATCAGTTTGGCTTCTAAATATAAATAAATGAATAATTGAATTAAAAAAATGAAAATGAAAAAAATTTTTTTTTCCTGAAAGTTTGGGCCAAAAACGGGGCAGCGCATTGCACGTGGCAAAATACGGTAATGAAAGCGGACACTATGCAGACGCCACGTTTGGCTCTATTTTATCCATCTTGCATATGCATTTTCGCACGCCTGATGCAGGCCCTTCCTTTCTGAAACAAGGGGACCGAAATGCTTTTCATTTTTCCAGGTGATTCAAGGTCTTCAGAGGGAATTCAGGAGCCATTTCCACGTGACGGATGATTTGGCTCTACTTTGACCTGAACCTGCCGTGCTTTCTGAGACCTTCTGTTTCTTTGTTTTCATGATTGTTGTTTTAATTCATCTGACTTTCTGCCCTGGCTGCGGCCCCCCGCCCAGCTATCTCTTCCTGGAAACCAAGTGCCTGCCTCCTACTGGCGGGAGGGTGGGAAGACACCGTGTAGCTTTTTCTCTCTGTGTCTACAATAATAGTAAAAAGTGTTTGTACAAGTCTTCGTGACTCAGGGTACTTTAACTCAACTAAGGATCCCTCCCATCCACTATATCCAAAGCAAGATGCTGATGGCAAAAATGTCACGTTACCCTTCAATACTGAGTGCAAACTTCCCAGTTCGTGGGCATTAATTAACCGTACAGAAATTTCCCAACTGAAGACAACAGACAACAGAAAGGCAATATGGCATTTTATAATTTTTCTTATTACAAAAGTCATAAATGTTCACTGTATAAACTTTGAAAAGTAGTATCTATTCAGAAAAAGAGTAAATAACAAAGATTCTTGTGCCTAAATCTTTATAAAAATCTTTAGCTATTTTCCAAAGACAATCCCTGGGAATAAAATTTCTGAGAAGAAAGGTGTGTTTCCTAGGCTTTTAAAAAACATTGTGAAATAACCCTCAAGGAAGGTACGATTAACTGTCAGGCTACACAAGTTCCTTTTTCCAATACCTCTTCTTAGTTTGGATGTCATAATTTTCTAAAAAATTTTTCCAATCATTAAGTGTTAAATAAAGTTGTATTGTTTTAATTTGCATTTTCTTGTAATTATTTAGGTTCATTATTGTTTTCATGTATCTTTGCTTATTGTATTAATTCTTCAAGAAGGTGTTGTTTTCTGCCTTTGTCTATTGGAATGTTTGTCTTTTTATTATTTTTAGCAGATAAAACTATTACACTTCACAGTGAAGTCATCAGCTCTCTGTCACTTGTATTGGAAGTATTTTCCCCACTTAATTTTGTTTGTGGTGCTTTGTGAAATCAAGAAGTTTTCAATTTTTAGGTAGTCAGCTCTATTAATATTTCCTCTTAAGATTTCTTTCCTAATTAATGAGCTCAGAAATACTTTCCCACTACCCTAAGAATAAAGAGTTAAATGTATTTTTCTTGTCCCTTTATAGGTTAACAATGATATATTTTTAATTTATTTTTCAATTACACTTGACATACAATATTCTGTGAGTTTCAGGTGTGTGCAGCATAGCGATTAGACATTTATATTCCTTATGAAGTGTTCACCCAAAGTCTAGGACCCCTTTGGCACCACGCTAGTTATTACAATATCATTGCCTGTATTCCCTAACAGCAATTATACTTAACTCTTTGTTATGTCTGAAATTTATTTTGATGTATATGTAAAGTAGAAATTCAATTTTATTTTCTCCACAAATAATTATTAATAAATTATCAGACAGAATTTTAAAATTTAAGTTTAAAGTTCTGCCTCTTGTGTGCCCCCTACTGGGGACCTGGCCTGCAACCCAGGCATGTGCTCTAACTGGGAATCGAACTGGCGACTCTTGGCTTTGCAGTCCGGTGCTCAATTCACTGAGCCACACCAGCCAGAGCTGGAAATTATTAAATACTTACCAAATTAGATCATGAACGTGAAACAGCCTAAAAAGGTAGTATAAAATGGAAGGTAGGAAATATACCAAACCTACTGTCGATTAAACAAATATTCAAAATTTTCACAAAGGGTACCAAGAGACCATTAGCTTTACAGTACACGTTACAATACTGTAACTTCACAACATGAATATATTAGAGTATATATTTTTATTGCAGAACTTACATGATTGCTGCATGTCCTGTACCGAATATTCTGCCCTTCACAATTCCTACAGGAAAAAATAAAGGAAAAAAGGAAAACAATGATTTCATTAAAGTGGCAAACAGCAGGAAAACAAAAAGGCACTGGTAAAACTTTTATTGGCACACATTGCCTCTCAGAAATTCAAAGTTTAAATTCTAAGAAATAACTTTCATGCATCAGGAGGCTATAAAGTTGCAGAGCAGAGCAACTTTAAATAGACAGTGAATTCTTCTTTTTAATTATATTTTATTGTTTACACTATTACAGTTGTCCCAATGTGCCCCCCCTTGGTCCCCCTCCACCCAGCACCCCGCTTCCCTCGGGCGATCCCCACACCGCTATCTGTGTCCATGGGTCATGCATCTATGCTCTTCGGCTGCTCTGTCTCCCTTCTCTCACCCACTGTCCCCATTAATGTCCCCCTACTACTTACACACAGCTCTTACCTCAGTCGGGGTCCACACAACCACTGACACTAATGTAGGGTATGTGTGTGCAAAGTGTGTGTGCGTGTATTTTTTTCTACGAAAAAGAAGGAGACTTCCAGCCAAGATGGAGGCATAAGTAGACACACTGTGCCTCCTCGCACAACCAAAAGAAGGACAACAACAAATTTAAAAACAAAAAACAACCAGAACTGAAAGAAAATCGAACTGCATGGAAGTCCAACAACCAAGGAGTTAAGAAATACTCATCCAGACCGGTAGGAGGGGCAGAGACAGGCAGCTGGGCAGAGAGGACTTGTGGGGAAGTGGTGGCTTGTGGACATTCGAGTGCAGATAAACCAGGAGGAACAACTGGGGAGCGAGACAGACCACAGACCACGCAACCCAGGGCTCCAGTGTAGGGAAATAAAGCCTCAACCTTCTGACTGAAAACACCTGTGGGGATTGAGGGGGTGGGGAGAAACTCCCAGCCTCACAGGAGAGCTGTTGGAGAGACCCACAGGGTCCTAAAAGGTGCACAAACCCACCCACCTGGGAATCAGCACCAGAAGGGCCCAATTTGCTTGTAGGTAGCGGTGGGGGGGGGGAGATACTAAAAGCCAGCCCAGAGTCCAGCAAGCGGTATTGTTCCCTCCCAAACCCCTCCCCCACAGAGAGTGTCAAAACACAGCAACGTGGGTTGCCCAGCCCTGGTATCACATAAGGCTCTGCCCCTTACTATGTAACAGGTGTGCCGAGACAAAAAAAAAAAAAAAAAATGGCTCAAATGAAAGAAAAGTTCAAAGGCTCCAGAAAAAACACAACTAAGCAACAAAGAGATAGCCAACCTATCAGATGCACAGTTCAAAACACCAGTTATCAGGTTGCTCCAGGAACTCACTGGGTACTTCAACAGCATAAAAAAGACCCAGGCAGCAATGAAGGTCCCATTACATGAAATAAAGAAAAATCTACAAGGAACCAACAGTGACAGGAAGGAAACCAGGACTCAAATCAAGGGTTTGGAGCAGAAAGAAGAAAGAAACATTCAACCAGAACACAATGAAGAAACAAGAATTCAAAAAAATGAGGAGAAGCTTAGGAATCTCCAGGACATCTTTAAATGTTCCAACATCCGAATCATAGGGGTGCCAGAAGGAGAAGAGGAAGAGAAAAAATTGAAAACTTATTTGAACAAATAATGAAGGAGAACTTCCTCAATCTGGCAAAGGAAACAGACTTCCAGGAAGTCCAGGAAGCTCAGAGAGTCCCAAAGAAGTTGGACCCAAGGAAGCACATGCCAACATACATCATAATTACATTAGCCAAGATTAAAGAGAAGGAGAGAATCTCAAAAGCAGCAAGAGAAAAGAGGAGAGTTACCTACAAAGGAGTTCCCATTAGACTATTAACTGATTTCTCAAAAGAAACCTTGCAGACAAGAAGGGGCCGGCAAGAAGTATTCCAAGTCATGAAAGGCAAGGACCTACATCCAAGATGACTCTATCCAGCAAAGCTATCATTTAGAATGGAAGGGCAGATAAAGTGCTTTCCAGATAAGGTGAAGTTAAAGGAGTTCATCATCACCAAGCCCTTATTATATGAAATGTTAAAGGGACTTATCTAAGAAAAAGAAGATTAAAAAATAGGAACAGTAAAATGACAACAAACTCACAGTCATTAACAACTGAACCTAAAACAAAAACAAACTAAGCAAACAACTAGAACAGGAACAGAATCACAGAAATGGAGATCCCATGGAGGTTTATCATCAGGGGAGTGAGTGGGGAGAGAAGGGGAAAAGGTACAGGGAATAAGAAACATAAATGGTGGGTAGAAGATAGACAGGGGGAGGTTAAGAATAGTGTAGGAAATGTAGAAGCCAAAGAACTCATATATATGACCCATGGACATAAACTAAAGAGGGGGAATGTGGGTGGGAGGGGGTGCGCAGGGCAGAGGGGAATAAAGCGGGGAAAATGGGACGACTGTAATAGCATAATCAATAAAATATATTTTTTTAAAAAAAGAAGGAAAAGCTCCCAGCAGAGGACAATTTGTCTCCCTCTCTCACTGCAGACACTAACCCAGGTTGGCTGGGGACTCCCGGACCTTCCCTCATCGACATGTCTGCTTGTCATTTCATAATAGCACTTTTGCACGTGTGAGTCTCTGCCTCTCGGTTGGCTGCACATTTTTCGGTGGCGGCTTTCAGCAGGGTACATGGCTGGCACATCACTGAGCCTGCGCTTTCCTCGAAAACTGTAGACGGGCTTTGCTGGCCTTTGACATGAAGACTGGAGGGGGGGGGGGTTCTGATTTTCATTATTTTGTACATGTGTTTCCTTTTTATGCCTAAACACTTTACAGGTTTTTTTGTGTGTGTGTGTGTGTTTTAACATTTGAAGTAAAAACTGTAGTGTATCCAGTTGTGTTTCTTCCCATCGATTTTGACAAAGCAGTGAGCCCTTTTGATCGGGATACTCGAGGTTTTCATTTGCGGTGCCACGGATGATCCTCAGGGTGATAATTTTGATGACAGCTCTTGTTCCAAACATGCCTGTAGGTTTTGAGTTCGAGTTCCCTCCCTCAGCACCTGGATCTCTGATTTTCCCTTAGATACGTCTCATTGCCCTGGCCTCCTCTTGTGCTCCCAGGGAACCTCCTGTGGACAGAACCCTCCCTGTGACTGATTTTCCTCTCCTGTAGTGGTTGTTCTGTCTTTTACCGTCTGAGACACTTTTTGCCTTCCTCAACCTCACCTTCTCCCTTTATGTCTCACGCCGTTCCCATCTTACTTTCTGTCCCTGCCGCAGGATGTCCCCAGCCTCCTCCTGTCTTCCGTTTGGAAGACACACAGGAGAAAGAAGTTTCAGAGTGGGAAGAGCAGCATGACAGCTGCCTCCGAAAGCATGACCCCAGTGACAGGGTCAGATCTGAACTGGGACACAGACAAAGTGCCCAATCATGTGCTCCCTCTCAGCGCATTCTCCTCACTCACGGTTCAGAACGTCTTCCTAGCCCTGGCTGCTGTGGCCCAGTGGACTGAGTGCCAGCCTGTGAAAACCAAAAGGTCACCAGTTCGATGCCCAGTCAGGGCACAGGCCTGGGTTGTGGGCCAGGTCCCCAGTAGGGGGCGCATGAGAAGCAACCACACCTTGATGTTTCTCTCCCTCTCTTTCTCCCTCCCTTGTCTTCTCTCCCAAAATAAAAGCTTTTTTAAAAAAACAAAAGCTTCCTAGATGATCGCAATAGGCTGGCCAAGTCTTGGCCTTCTCCAACAGGGTGCATTCCCGTCTCTGTGCCTTGTCATGGGCACACGATTTTGAAATGTATTAAACTCCCCACGATGCTATGTCCAATCTGGGACATTCAAAAAGCGCCGCACTGGCAGGCCGGCGGGCTAGCTGTGTGAGGCGGAGAAGCCTTTCTCTTGGTCAAAGGCAAGTGACCGCCCTGCCCTGGGAAACAACACGAGGTCCTTTACTTACATGACTCACTTCACTGTGCTTTTTCTGTGTGGATAAAAGGGGAAAATAAATTACAGAAACAGTGAAAGGGCAATTTTAAGTGCTTTGCTTACTTTGGACAAGCCCCAATTGAGGAAAGCAGCTAATAGATTCGGGAAGTGATAGCCAAAAGCTTTTTGTATCATGATGACTTATAACCCTAAAAAGCTTTTGAATCTAATTTCAAGGGGGCAGGCCAATTACAGAGGCACCGTGCAAGGGAATACTTGAATTGCTCTAAACACTGGAACACGGACACCGCTGAAACTCACAAAGAGTGGCCTTTTCTTCAAAAGTGTCTGAGAACTTCAGAAATGATTTTTCAGATGCACTTCTAGTAATTGCTTCATTTTAGCTATTTACGTGAAAAACAAAACTGCTTTTGTAAAACGAAATTTAAAACTCGAAGACAAGAACATATGCACAGAAGGCAGCTCAGGGTTGCATTTCCATCCTGCTGTGTGGACTGCGGGGCCGTGGGCTACACTGGCCACTGTCCGCTGTGTCTGAATCATGTGGCAGTAACTTGCATCTTGAGTGGGGAGCCTGAAAAATCGAACCCTAAAACATATGTGTATCTCCAGCTGCAGCAGCGCGATATTGAAAGACAGCCTTTTACTTCGTGAATACTCCAGACTTTAAGCACCAGTTTGGACTCGCTCCTTCTATGGCTACTTCTCCTGGTGAACCTACTTTGGACCAGGACGTGGATATAAAGATTCACGGAGCCCTGGCCAGGTGGCTCAGTTGCTTGGAGCATCATCCCACACACCAAAAGGTTGTGAATTTGACTCCCAGTCAGGGCGCTGAGGGTTTGATCCCTAGTCGGGGTGTGTATGGGAGGCAGCCAATCGACGTTTCTCTCTCTCTCTCTCTCTCTCTCTCTCTCTCTGAAATCAGTGAACACATCTTTGGATAAGGATTAAAAGAAAGAAATCTGCATTCTCTCTTGATTCCCTTCACAAGTCAGTAGTACGGTTCTTTAACCCAACGAGCTGGCTGGCGCTTCAAGCCCTCCGCTTCTCCTCGTCCACGCTGGAACCCACGGAACCCACTGACGGGCTCCACGCTTGGGTTACAGCTTAGTATGAAAATGAACGGCCACTCTTTGAAACAGACATAAAGTGAAACGCAGGCTATTTGAAAGGTAAGGACACTGGAGTCCTAATTCCCTGAGTAGGAACCTGCCAGCTTATTCTGGAAATCATTCCTTTTGGCTCAAAGCAACGGAGCCGCAGAAACATTATTTCCAAGTTTTTAATTTCATTCTAATTATTACCCGGAAGAACTAATGGTCTTCAAGAGTATATGAAAACGCAAGAACATCATGTCACCGTTACGTATTCTCTGTCCAGTGCACCATTCATCACACCCTGAAACTGAAGACTTTTGAAGCTATAAATTTAAGAATATATAAAAAACACATGTTGATACTACATGAGGATACATTAAAAAACATTAATAAAATTCCCCGGGAGTCTAGAGCACTATAATTTATTACACTCGCCCGATGATATATTGACTCAAAAACTCGTGTCTTAAAAACTGAGAAGCATGTCTTTCAAAGAATAAAAATGTATTAATTTCTTTTTAAATAGTAGTTCATTTAAACCTGTGCTTCCCATGGTTGGCGCCTGGGTAGGCCGTATCAACTTACAAAGTCCTGCAAGAGAAAGAGACAGGCTGGCAGGCATGCACAGCTTGCCGGGCAAAAGCACGGACTGCATTTCAATGTGATCAGACTCCGAAATAACTTTGTCCGCAGAGAAAAAAAGGGAGCAAAATAGCTGCATTCATCCACCCCCCTGAACCGCAAGTGTAAAGGAGCACACCGAGAAAAAGAGAAAGCCCCGAAAGGCACCAAAGTGCTTCCGAAAGCTTCGGGACAGCTCTCTGGTCTTACATGGAAACACCTCCATGTTCCTCTGCCAAGAAAAATCACCCACAAGAACTCAATATTTATGAAGATTTAATAAGTCTCTAGGCTGTTGGAGGATTAAAGGCCCGATAAGCTTTTGAAGGAAAGTAGGTTTCTTTCTTAGTTACCTCGAAGGACGTCCTAAATGACATTGAAAGCTCTTAATATGAGACTAGGTGTCCAAGGTCGGGGGTTGCCGCGGAGGTGGGAAGCAGGAACGAGTGAATTATGGACACACCTACGGCCCTTGTTTGGAAATCATCTACTTTAATGCTTAATGCAGAGAAGTGATGTGACTGTGCCCGTTTCTCCCACAGACAGAGAATGAGGGAGCGTCCGCAGATCTGCGATAAGGACATACATCATCATACACTTCTCGTACTGTAAAGACGAATAAATACTCTTTATTCTCTAATTTTTTTTAAAAAAAGGATTTGGTTTAGGATGTTTTCTAGTCTCAGCTATTTGTCCAAATTAAATGACAAATGGGAGCGGGCAAATTGGGGGATTCTAAGACCTCAAAGCCAGTTTCAGAACACAGGCGAAGACCTGTGCACAGACGGGCTAAAGAACACAACGCCAGTCCCAAAAAATGACAAAGTTCAGTGAGTGCGACTTCAGGAATGCAGACTCAGAACACAACGGGGTTTTGTTTGTGTTTTTCCTTCTGTCCTTGCTTACCTGGATAAAAATTTGACCACATTTTGTCATTTCCAAATATGCTCTCTGGACATTTTACCCGTCTCTGAAATGCGAAAGTCTGAGAATCAGACTCTGGAGCCTGCCTTTTCCTCCACGTCCGGCCTACTCCGCTTTCTCCTTGGTCTCTCCTTCTCCAGCACAAAACCTTCCCTCCAGCGCCTGGCACTGCACCTCCTGTCCCGTTACCGCCCCCTTCACGACCGGCTTCAATCTGCACTCCGACCCTCGGCCCACAAGACTTCTGGATCAGGGCTGCCGAGTCCTTTAATTTTTAATTACTTATAATTTGTTTACTGTTTGTCCCCTAGACTAGACAAATCAGCAGGGCTGGCTCCGTGTTAGTTTAATTCACTGCTGTCAAACCCTTTACCCACATCTGGGTATAAAGAGGGTCTGGAGTGGGAGTCTGAGGCAGCAAAAGGACTTTGGAAGACTTCTTTGAGGCAGCGATGCTGGGATCCCACCTCTGACTCCACCCTACCAAGAAAGGAAAAGGAGGAGGGCCTCCATCTGCTAACCCCAAACAAGGGGAAGAAACATCAGGAGATGAGGGTGTGTCTCCTGCACAGGCTGGTGTCTAGCTCACCCCGAGGAAGGGGAGGGCTGGCCCGTGACCCACACGGGCCGTGGACGAGGAGACGCTCTGGGTCCCAGGACCCAGAGATTGATTGTTTCACAATCCAGGTGAACCTGACGGACGTGGGCCACATGCAAGAGAGCCCACAGGGGCTTGTCTCGGGAACATATCAAGATAGCCTCGAGGGGTGAGTTGACAGACACAAGAAGGGAGAAGCTGGGAGTCTGCCCAGCTGTCCAAGAACTGAGCAAAGAGCCATATACCCCAGGGAGGGTCCATCAAGAGTGCATTTCAGGGATTGTGCAGGATTCGGGGTAAGGGGAGGTGGTGTCTTGGAAAAGGCTATCGAAGTGGTCACCCGGGAAGGAGCCAGCTTTAAACACCTGCCAAACCAGAGAGCCGCGGATCCCGCACACCGCAGCCAAGGCTGAACTAACTGCCCTCCCGCTTTTCCTCACCTTCTGCCCATGCGAACACGTGCAGAGAAGGTGGGACTAGCTCGGCGGCTGGTCCCTGTCAGGAAGAGAAGGCGTGAACTCACACACACACACACATTGCGACCCGTCACTCAGCAAAGTGATAGCAATTTTACTAGAGTGAGAAAGATCACCTGAGCGAAAGTCAAGTGATTATAAAAATTAATAAGAGAATTGATGGACATGTAAGCATTTTGGTTGTAGGATCATAGGATAAACACGGTCATTCATATATTCTTGAATTTATCCCTCTAAGTCCTTCAAACAAAAACAAATGCACATTATTTTTTAAACAACCAATGAGTAAATAACACGCCTTCCCCACCTGAGTCTTACCATTAACAGCAAATTATTCAGACCCTCCCACATTCAGAGGCCACAGAGAGAAGCTCAAGCGTGGCCTCCCCCACTCCAATCTCCCTGTGGGAAACCTCTCCTTCAAGTGACTCAAGTCGGGACCACTTTGGACGAGTGACCAAAATGCCAGGCCTTCCCTCCCTCCAGGCCGCTGGCTCCCATGGGCAGGGAGCCTCCGGTGACATGTGGCCACAGCTGTGCAAAAGGGACACTGCCATTTGGCTAATATTCAGGCAGCTGATGGCACACCCATCACGGGGCCTTGCCACCCGGTTGTCTCCGCTCATCCCAGCCTACCCTGAGGCGCTGGCATCCCACAAGAGCCGCTTACCGCCCAGTCAGGCATCGCCGCAGAGAGTAGGACGCGCCCCCGCCGCACGTCCGTGAGCAGTCGCTCCAGTCGCCCCAGGCGTCCCAATTGCCGTCTTTGTCGGCATCCGCACGGGTGTTTCTTGAAGTCTAGGACACAGAAAACCCATGACACAGTACAGACACGTGTGGAGAAACACCCCAAACCTCCCCTGGCTTTTCCAGAGTCCAAAGTCGCCCATGAGACACTTTGCTTTTTGGAACAGGGACATTCACAAGGATGCTCCAAGGTCAGGTTACAGGGAAAACTGGGCGTATGAGGACTTCCCACCTTACAAACGTCTTGTCCAGATGGCTTCTAAGCACAATTTTAAATCTGAAATTTTAGCATCCCGAAAGTTAAATACACTGGCTACATATCAGTAATATCTACTACTACTATTATTATTATTACTATTATTTTATAACTTACACAGTGAGGTCCCAGCTTGTACCTAGCAAGTTCTCAGCCCTGAAATTCTGTTGAGCCGGTCGGAGCCCGGGGCCAGCTCCAAGCAAACCCTTTTGCTCGAGGGTCCGAGGGACCTCCTGAGAGCCCCCATTCCAAGGATGCGAAGTCAATAAAACACCAGGGGTCCAAGAAAACAGAGAAGGGTCCTTTGTGAATGGGGTTTAGCTTAATGTGTTTCTTGGACTTGCCATCACTGATGTCCGTCAGCATACTCCAGGCAAAAAGATAAAAGGGAAGTTGCAAGGTAAAAATATGTGTAGACAGGCAGGAGGTACAGTGTAGAGATGTGTGACAAAGTGATGTTTATTACTCAAAGTCACAAAGCTTTATGCAGGGACCTAAAGTAGAAATCAATAACCGGAGTTGGGGGTGGGGGGTGGGGGGTGGGAACGTGACTTGGTCCTAAGTTGGGTAGACCCAATTCTGTAAAATGTTAATTCTCTCCAAATTAATCTATAGATTTATAGCAGCTCCAATCAAAACCCCAAAGGGGATTTTTCTGGAACCTAACAGTGCAATTGTAAAGTTCATCTGGTGGAGTAAATGCCTCCAAGAGCCAAGAAGAAAAACTGCAGAAGAACGGAAATGAGAGGGAAATTGCCTCAATTAAATGAGTATGGCGTTGGCACGCTGACAGTGGCCCAAGGTACTGAATTTAAAAAGCGCAGACCCAAGTGTCAGGATGCAGTGTGGGGCTGCACTCAGGGTGATGGATGATTTTTTAAAAAAAATAACAGATAACGGCTTCACAAAATGCATTCAAATGAATTCCAGATATATCAGAACTTGGTATTAAAAATGCCAAAACCATAAAACACCAGGAGAATGATAGTTTAGTTACGGGAAAGGCTGTCCTACACAGGTCAACCAACACGGAGACTCTGAAGAGACTGACGCAATCAGTCACGGTCACGTAAAAACTCTCCGCGTGTTTTCTGTCTCTTCACCTGCGAAGAAAGGTGTCGGCAGGTGACTAGACGCGCAGAAATGCAGTGCAAAAGCACAAATCCACCGGCTGGAAGGAACCACACCCAACTGCCTCTCAGAAGGAAGGATGCAGGACTAGGAATGGAAGTTTTTGGGGAAAGACACAAAGGGACGCCAATGGAACGTTTTCTTTCCTTCAGCTCCTTAAATTGTCGGAAGCAAACAGGACAAAATCATGAAATTGGTGAAGGCAGGTGATGCTATAATGGAAGTTTGTTGAATCTGAACTTTTATGGTTTTTGAAATTTTTTTATTTTTATTTTTTTTGGTGGGGGAGTGGGTAAAAGGCAATCATTAGAGAACCACAGAGGCCTATGTTGTTGTTTAATTTTTTTTTAAATTTACTGATTTGAGAGAGAGAAACATCAATTTGGTGTTCCACTTACTGATCCCTTCATTGGTTGACTCTCATATATGCCCTGACCAGGGATTGAACCTGCAACCTCGGTGTATCGGGAGGATGCTCTAACCCACCGAGCCACCCGGCCGGGACCTACGTTGTTTCTAATACAGGTGCACGTGTACATACGTGCATAGAGAAAGAAGTGAGTGATGAATGGTTAATTAAAATGTTAGCAGGGGCTGCCTCTATGGGGAAGGACTCCAGGTAATTTTAACGTCTTTTGTGTTTGTGGTTGTTTCTCTGCATCCTGTAAACTTTTCCTTTGAAGCAAATACTTTATTACTGCAAATGAAAACCAGCAAGCGAACAAACGGGAACCTTCTTGTGACAGACAGCACAGCCCAGGTCAGGCCGAAGTTAGTAGGTAAGTTCCACACTGGGGAACTGGAGCGTTTTAAGAAGGAAACTCCGCCATACAGCCCGTGACCGAACTCGATACTGCACAGGCTTCCTTAGGCCAACTTACCTCATCCAACCAAAAAAAAATAATTTAAATGAGGAGACGGATCTGTAAAAAGGACCTTCAAATGTGAAATGGAATAATGACTAGGAGCAAGGAGGGGCCTCTCCAATAATTTTCACCCCTGTCTCAGCAGACAGTGGGTTTTGTGGATTCCTGCCAAGCTCCCTATTTACAGCCCAGGGAGCAGCCCCGGGGAGAGGCAATATTTCGGGAACAGTCGAGCAAAAGACAAGGATGAGGACCTGGCAACTTGTCAAATCTGTCATTGGGAATAAGGGCTAATTAAACCCATACTAGTTGCTCTTCCAATTAGACCATTGTTCAGTTCGATTTTCTGCAGCAAATGCCACCAGACACACCCATGTCCTGCCTATAACGTAATATAAAGTTTGAATTCATAAAGAACACAATAAGCAGTTTAATACATTCATCTGGACTTTTTAGGTGGGTCAGTCCAAATCACGGAGGCACACGTTTAAAATACACACCAGCTGCAATTGATTTTTCACTTCGTCACTCGATCCGCTGATAGGCTGGATGTGAGAAGTTGAAAAACATCATCAAATATATTTTAAAGTGAAAGCGGAGAGTCCTTTGCAACGCTGTTTTGATTTATTTTTACTCTCCCATCTGTTCAGTTTATGGTGCGAGTCAGGTTTCTTTCCATAACTTCTCCACCTCTACTTAGCAAAAAAAAACAAAAAACAAAAACAAAAAACAAAAAATCTTTATTCTAAATAACTAAAATAGGTATGTTATAAAACATGCAGACATTTGGTATTTCTGGTTGGACTGGTGAGAGATTTCCCCCCTAAAAATCTGAGAGGAAATGACACCTCAGAGGAGGCCTCCTTTTTCCCTCCCGTCCTTGGCCTTGAAGATAGTGCATCTTGCTTTGCAGCCTCACGGCCATTCTGCCCGGCCCGTCCTCCTGCCTGCTGCTCTCACAGGCCGGACAGAGCTCCCTAACAGGCACGTTCTTTCTCCAATGACCAGCAACACCATGCGGGACTCCTACTGGGTTTTCCTCCTTTCCCTTTGATGGCAAGAGCATCATAGCAACACAAACACTAAGAAAAAAAACCCTGGGAACAGAATAACGTGTCACTGAGTCATTTCTGAGCGCTCACACTTGTGGGTTCTTCCCTGCACACACGCAGCCTGCTCCCCGAGTCACGCCATCCAGAGCAGTGGACAGCAAGTCTGTCCTCTTCGACAGAAGAACCTTCTCAAGCCTCCTCGGACCGTCGGCCGCCTGCAGCTGCCCAGCTCTTTCATGAACATTTTCACTCTCTGCACACACGTGAGTTTGCATTTTTCATCTTAGAATGTAGGGGCAAGAATACAGGACTGTGTCTGAGAATAACCCCACAGTACTTAAAGGCTGTGTAACTCCAGGCACGCTTCCTAAACTTTCTGACACTCCACAGTAAAACGGAGGTGGTAGCGCTTACCCGACAGTAAAACGACACTTAAACCCAGACCGACTCACACAGCAGCTCAACGAACGGAACGAGGGAACGTTGCAGTGAGTGGCAGCTGTTACAATTGCTCTGACAATAAACGCCTTTTCCAAAACGACAGTGGGGTCAGCTCCCGCCCATTGTCACTTGTGTGAGATGAACATGCATCACCACTGAGTTTCCACACCAGCCGCCTGCTGAGATCTGTTTGAACCCGGGTCCCGTCGCCCCATCTGTGAGCTGGTGTGCTGAGCTCTGCAGCTCCCAAGCTCTACCCAGACCCCCGATAAACGGGCAGGACAGGGCTCCCTGATCTTCCAGAACCCCATGAATGCGTATTTCTGCTTTTTCAAACTAGGAAGCAGACCCTAGTGCCAAGGAAGCAGCCAACTCGTCAGACTTGGAATCGGGGGACCAAGTTTAATGTTACAATAAAAATATGAAATAATTCCAATGCCTGTCATCCACTGGGCTGTGGGGAGGGGGGGGCAGGGCCGCTACTCTCCGGTGGTGACTGTCCTACGAGAAGCACCCCCCACTTTAGCCAGCTCCGGCTCTGAAATCTAGTGACAGTAACATAAGATGACAGGTATCAGCTCCACGTGCAGCCTGATGATAACCCTGAAGGGGCAACATGTCTGTCTGTCTGTCAGTTCACTGTCCCCAGCTGTCCCTTGTCAAGCATCTCCATAAGCTGTCTTAAGTCATTATTTAAATCCCATGTTATCACGACTGGATAAGATGTGTTTCAGAAGCCTCTGTATACCTGTTCCCCCCAACCTGAGTCAAGGGGGGAGTGTTCCCTGAGTGTGGGGGAACCCCTTTCTGCCAGATCCCAGACAAAGCCCGCATTTCCTCCCCATATGCCTCAGGGACGAGGACCCCAGCCACACGCACCGCTGAGTGAGCCCTCATGGCTCCGCGGCTGCGTCCGCTCCAGCTCGAACAGTCCCGCTGCTGTGACGGGTGACCATGGCATTCCTTCGGTACGTCAACGAAGTCTTTCACTTTTAATTTTTCTGACCATATTGTACACAGAGCTACATGTCTGTTTTTTAAGAGGATCTGATTTTATCGAGATTATTTCATGAGGAATTGGCGTTCTTGACTGACATTCTCAGCCCCGGGCGCATTTGTTGGTTTTCTCCCCCAAAATTATACCAAGGGCTGGTGACGGTCAAGGCTTGGTGCCCTGGCAGGTCGAGCATGGGTCCCTCGAGGTGATGAGCAGCAGGTGACAGAGGCTGAGGGGACGCAGTGAGGCTGAGTCAGCCCTCAGTCACTGAGAGCAACAGACACGAGGGACCCAAGGGAAGGAGACACCTCGCTTAGGAGACCAGGACTTTCCAGGAAACAGCGATTCTGCCGGCAGTTCGGGCAGCGCCTCCCACACCCCTACCAACTAACATCCCCTGTGTCACAGCGCTATGACGAGTTCTGATGTTGGGCTCCTCTCTGCTTTCTAACTGTGACAGAATTGTGACATTTTTCAATTACCTGTGTTTTGCTCATCTACATTTCCCAACTGCATACAGCAAACATGCATACTTCATCCAAGAAAACACCCCGTTAAAGTTCTTGTTTTTTTTTTTTTAAGCAGAAAAAAAACACTAAAGGGAAACCTACAAAAAGACATCCAGAGAAGCTCCGTGTGCTTCTCCAGTGTCTGGTTAAAGTTGCCAGGCTTGACAATCTCTCAGGAAATCTTGTTTTCCTAAGTGAAGTTCTAGCGACAGGAGATTTTGGATCGAAAAAAAATGCAAAAAAGATACTGTTTACTCATTATACCATAGGACCAGCAAACGCCAAGAATATCATAGGAATAAGTGTGTTCACAAGCCCGTAAAGACTCAAAGACTTCTTGCCTTTCTTCGATTCCTGTGCATAAATCACATCACAAAATATTTTCCTGACGAGTTCCTAAATCTGCGACTTATAATGAGTCGTACAGCTCTCCCAGTCTTGCAAAAACGCCAGTAATTAAGCACAGATTGCGAATGGAGGGTCACCAACTGGAAGCACTCCATGTGAAAAGCCATCCAAAAGAAAACAAGTTCCACCGGGATCGTGCCTCCCAGACGCCACATCAACGTTCACGAAGGCTACCTAAGGAGATCACGATGCCCCAGATTTCATTAACAGTAAGTACCTTCTTTCAGGCTAATCCCGCCTTTAACAACAGCACACACACAAAATTTTAATGAACTGGGCAAATGATGTAAAAATGTCACTCACGCTGTCACACAGGTTCGAGAATTTAGTCCAAGCAGGACACGTCACACATGAACATTTCTGAAGCTGTGGGCCGGGCAATTTGAAAAACCCGGCCTATCCGTCCCCCCACCACCACCGCCCACCCCTTTCTTCAGTCCCTTCTCTCCTCTCCTGAAAAGCGCATCCATCACGGCCATGACCCTGAGGATCAGAGACGTCTGGGGTTCCGTCCGCCCTTTCCAGGGCAGCGGGGTCCCGGTTATTAGCTACTGTTCTCAAAGCCCTTCGCCCATCCCCAGGGACACCGCCAGGCTCCCCAGGACCTGTTCTGCCTGTGTCTGGCCCCGTTTTCTGAGGGCTCACACCACACCCCATCCATCTCATCCAAGCACACCTTCTTTCTCACTGTCTCCCGACGCAAACACGTTTGCCAAGCCCCACGCCCCACGGCAACTGCCAAAGCAGCGCCTGGAACCCTCGTGGTCTGACGGCTCTGTGGGGAGGTGAGTACAGAGGGGAGACCGGGAGCCGGCCAAGCTGCCCTGAGCCTGAGGCCAGGAGGGTCCAGGAGGTCTTCTGAGAAAGTGCCTTGCCCCTGGGGTTTGTCCTGCCGGTCCCCCTACCTGAGAGCTGAGCCTAGCTGTGACACCTCGTCCACACCCGCCAGTCACCCTCACTGGCAAACCCCTGGATCAGAAGTTGGTTGGACCTCTTGTTCGATTTTTTTTTTAAAACCTCCCACAAATGCTGTGAAGAGCTTTCAAAAGATGGCAAACAAGGCTTCTCCAAGTCAAGAGGAATGGACACCAAATCAACAACAACAATTATGGAACAGAAAACAAACACAGGAGAAAGGGGGTCAGCAAATCTAAAACTGAGTTCATTATAAGAAATAACAAAGTTGATGAATAAGAATGGCAAGGGTATTAAAAAAAGCAGAGAGATGACAAGTCACTATAAATCAATCCCAAGAATGAAATGTGGGACATCATTTTGGATTCTGCATCCTCTTTCTTCCTTTTAGAAAGAGGACGGGAGATATCTTCATGCTAATATATTTCAAAATTGAGCCAGGACAAACTGCAGAATAATTGACCCTCCAGAGCTTCTGAGGGGTGAGGCCGAGGCTGGGACTCCCCCGAAATCCCACCTGAGCTCTGCACCTCCCCCGCCCCTCCCCACCCTGCTTCTCCCATGCCCTGATCGGCTTCCCCTGGAAATAATTCCTGTGTAAATCACCTGACCACAAATCCTCACCTCAGCTCTGCCTGTCAGACCCCAGCCCAAGAAATGTCTTAAACTACAGACATGAAAAATAGTGATAAGTACGGTGATCCAAACATGACCACATGAAGCTGTTAGACAAGCCTTCACATATTTCCTTTTCTTTAGATTTTTCTAATTAAAGCCAAAATAGGAAGCACTCCTTGGAGGAGGTACACAGGGAGATGAGGCAGTCACCTGCAAGGGGAAGAGTCTGCCTTCTCCGCAGGCACATTCAACGACAATCACAGAGAGGCGATTCCTACAAAATCCCACTTTATACCTATTCTTGCCCGTCATCAAGAACCACAGCACAGCCTTGAGAAGCTCTTACCTTCCAGGTACCTCAGACCATATTTAAAGCATTCGCAGCTGACAATCCACAGTGGACTCTCCAAGAAAATAAGCAGCACGGATTTTCAAGACCATATCAAGTTTTTTAAAAAATCCTTCTTTGACTTTTCTTAGTGATTTACTTCCATCCATGGTTGGCCATTTCACAGAGAAAAACACGGGTTTTGTGCCAATAACTCATCAAGAATATTACCCAGACCACACTTTAGGGGCAGAGCCTTGAAACAAACCCCCACGAGAAATACTATGTGACAGTATGTAATGGGAGAAGCTGGCATGTTGTTGCTCCCTCATGCCTGGTCCTCTGAGACTGGCCGGTGGTCAGCATACTCCGGGGCCACCGTGGGTGGCGTGTCACCCCAGGTGAGGAGAGAGCACGGGGATGTTCTGCCCCTCTGAGCCTGATGGCACTAAGTCTGGAAGAGCTGACAACAGAATCTTTATGTCTTGACTAAAACACAGTAGGACAGTCTCCCAGGTGACAGAGTGATGGTTTTATGTGGATCCATCAAGTTTTGCAGAGTTTGTCAGGGTTTAGCAAAGTTACAGTTCACTTCATCTTTCAGCAATACTCACCGAGCCCAACTTACTCAGCCCTCCAGAAGATGAATCGATTTGGAAGATAAAGGAAACCACAGGCGTGCAAGTAGGCCTGAAGCGCTCAAAGAACAAGGAAGAACAAGCCCCCTCGGCCTCAGAGGTCACTGTGTTTGCCGGGAACGTGTCACCAGAGCTGCGTCTTGATGGATGAGCACATGAACAAAAAGTCTCTATCCTTCCCGGGGATGGAGGCGAAATACTCGTATAAACTCAAGTGGGTTGTATGTAGAGTTATCAGAAGAATATGGCACTTCTAAAGAGTGTGTCATCTAAGTCAGATTTTTATCTGCCACCATAAGGCGGGGCCATAAGCGCACACTAACAACATTAAAGCGCTTGCTAGGCACACAGGTGGCCGGTGGCCACAGTATTGGTGCAAATGCAGAAAATGTCCACAATCGCAGAAGCTCTGTTAGACGGCAGTGGCGTAGGTAACCGCTGGAAACGTGGTCGCTAAGGTGAAAGCCAAACCACAGGCTTTCTTGGAAAAATAAGTATGTGTGTGCGTTTGCACAAACATACATACAGATGTAGAGTATAACCTCGTGTTAATCAGTACTGTATTTAATTTAATCATGCATTTAATGAACTTTTAAGCCTCTTTTTCATCTCATTTTGTTGTTCATACGTTCAACGTCTTCTTTAATTTCACCAAGAGCCAACGCAAAAGTTAATTAATATGTATGTGTTTCCTGCAATAAACTGCCTTCTAAATAGTCGTGCTTGACCGCTTAGGATAAACTTCGGTGTTACGATGTGGAATCTTTTTCACATTCCTCGTGTTATTATTGCGGATCTTTGCTGCTTATAGAAGGAGTGATCTATTCGAGGCTGCTGCTTGACCCAGATGTTGTGGGCGGAAGTGGGTCGACTCTCCCTCCTCACCTGGACGCCACGGGGGAAAGCCTCACCCCTGGGGCTCGGCGAGGGAGGAGGAGGAGGTAGGGAATCAAGACAGAAAACGATCCCAGCGGGAGCCTGGCACCTCTGCTGTCTCGCCTGTGTGCGTGTTCAAGATGCTGCACCAAAGTGTGAGGTTTCCATATGCACTTTCCTGCCGTTCACAGTCTCCACACCATACCCAGCAAATTTCCTGAGACAGCTGCTCACCTTCTTAGAAAGGACCCAAGCACGTTGGAAAAAATATCTACATCCAAGAACATCACAGACACCTTTGGGTTTATGTTTGGCGCGGTCCCACCTGTGTTTGATTTACCTGCACCAGGAGCTCCCGAGACTGCTGACCCGAGCGGCAGCCAACCCGGCTCCGAGCCCGATCCTGTCCCTCTCCCTGTCATCTGAGACTCAGCTTCAAGGCCAGTAGAAACCTGGCTCGGCGTCTACCCCACTGGATGACCTCCAGCACTTGGTTAAGTCAGTATATTAGCTTTTTTCTTTTGCCCATAAGAATATAAAATGCCAAAATTGTAATGGCCTTGAAGCTGCATTCATCAGTGACTCACGGCTACACGCCAGCCTACCCTAGTTCACTTAGTCCTCTGAGTTTCCATCTTTCGGTTGTCACTTCCTCAGAGGACCCTCACCGGACTTTGTCACTGAGGAGCGAACCACGTAATCGTTAGATTAACGTCTGTCTCATCACCTAGACCGGCAGACTAGGGATCTGCTGTGGGTTTACCCGCCCGCATATCTCCAGCACTCAGCATGGTGCCTGACCGACAAGGGTCACTTCATGAGAACAGTTACGAAATGAAAGCATGAATTGATAATTCAGTTAATAAACGAAGCATAGAGTTCAGACTCTCAACAGGAAGTGGATCTAGAGAAAGACTCACATCCTCAGTCCATGAATCAAGGAATTAGAATTTGTCCAGTGTGGGGAAATTTCGCTCTGAACGAGATTGAAAGAGAAGGGGCTGGAGCCCTGAGGGGCGAGTTTTCCTCCTCCGTTGACTGCCTCATTTCCGCCAGACGGCCGTCGGATTCTGGTCGTGACGGCAAGTCCTCAATGAGCCTGGGCGCGCACGGGCCCCCTTCTTCATGGTCAGTGTCGACCCAGTCCTCACTAGTGTTTCAGCAGAAGCTTAGGCAAGGGCGCGCTCCATCCGGGCCGTAAGGAAAGCTAATTCTGTCTCGAGTGGGGCTGGGTTGAGTTACCGGATATGTTGTAACTGATTAAAAAACAAAACCCTCCAGCTTGTAATAGCTGATACGTGATTCTGGTTCAGCTTGAATCCATAATCCATTGGCCTCAAAATCTGTGTGGAAATGGGGGGATTTGGAAAGCCTTGAGAGTGGAGAAGCTAATCCTCAGACAAATATCCAAAGCCAAGCGTCCACAAGTCTGGTTTTCCACTAAAGTGGCCTTTACCATCTTTCCCAAGGATGCACTTAAGGAACCGAATAAAGAGAGAGGTTTAATGTAGACACACACGCCGTCAGAGATGGGAAGGGACTTTCAGGTTTGTCGTTTTTGCAGGTGGTAAAAAAACAAAAAAAGAAGGACCAGGAGGAAAAGCTACACAGTCGATCTGAGACAGAGGGCTTGGAAGCGAGCTCCTTCTTGCCACTTCCCACAGTCCTCACTTTCACGAACGACTTGTCCACAGCCACCTTCCTGCCTTTCCCCTTTGGCCACAGCTCGTCCTCCGTGTCTAAGTCAGACGTGTCCCCGTAAAACATCCTTTCACATCCCACCTACCGCCAAAACGAGTTTGTGGATTCCTGATACCCACAAAGTCCCACGTCTTTAGCTTGGCAGGCAAGACCTTCCACCTTCTGCCTCTTGCCAAGGCCTCTAACGTGTCCCCATGGGTCACAATGCTGGCTGTGCATACACTGGCTTATGCCAGCCTCCCTGTGGTGACAGATGGCCGCCCAGGGTCCCTGTCAATGAAGCTCGGAGGCCCCCACTGCAGAAGTGTTCTCACTCAGCCCCCATCCCTGGACTTGGCCATCTCAGTCCAACCCGGGCCACGTGCTCCTGAGCTCCTGGTGCGGTGGGTGCAGTGGGTGCGGGTCGTGTTCAGGTCCCTTTGCCCATCTTACAGTCGTCCCTCCTCTCGGGGGTGTCATCCCAAAGGAGCTCCCAAGTAAACAGCGGCACACTAACCTCCTCTCAGACTCTGCCTCCCAGAAAACCCAACACACGACACTCCCCACCCCAAGGTCCACCCCTAGGCCCCTCCTTTCCGGAAATTCCACAGGACACACAGATCGTTTCTCACCTTTTACTTCCTGTGAACCACCCTAGCCCATCAATCATTTCCTAGTAACACTAAGTCAAGTGCAACCTGTTGGGATTTATACCTGCTCATATCCCCAACAAGGAGCCCAGTGAGTGACCAACATAAGAGTGACAATATTGATAATGAGCCAATAAGCCATTTCCATCCACTGAGACCGCAGCTCCCAGAGAGCAGAGCGCAGCTGTCCCCACGCCCGTCCCCGTGCTGGGCACTGAGGAAAGGGCCAGCGCACCCCCAGGCACGGCCCCCTTCAGATGAAGGCGAGCAAGGTGGCTCTTGTAGTCTCCTGGGTGCAGAGGAGAGTCAGGGAAGGGAAGTAGAAGAAACGCTTTGTTTCAGTGGAATGACAGATGGGAATGCTGCACGGGGTCTGTCCCCCACGCCTGAGGACACCTGAAGACACCGAGCAGACACTTGTGGAGGGCTGCCACGCCGGTGCCAGGAAGTCTGAGTCTGCCAGATGTGATGCTGCCCCGCAGGCTGGCCCCGGAGGGGGAGCCACTTCTCCATCCTGACACGGCCCCACAAAACTGTTCTTTGGTCTCCTTCTCGTGGAGAACAATGGATGTTTGGGAGACGTGGGTTTGCCTTCAATAAAACGAACTGGATGAGAATAGTAGACAAAAAATAAACAAAAATCCACTAGGATAAGTTCCAGCCAAGGTCTGAATTTTGTGACATGAGGCCATGTTCTGAGAAGCAACGAGGAGTCTCCTCATCCCCCCACGCTCACCCCGGGGACACGTAAACGCTGACCTTGGGTCGCGTCCTCCAGCGAGGGTCCCGGCCCTGCTCTGAATGGCGAGAGGTGCTGCGTGGCCCTTCTCTGACTCGTGCGGACAGATCTGGCCGCGGACCTGGCAGGAAATCCAAGGAGCGGGAAGCGGACTCTCCTGCCAGGGCGGGAAGTCCACAACGCCACTGCTGCCTTGCAGGTGCCGGATAATGAGACGTGTTTCAACACCCATTCCAAGCGAGGAGAGAGCAAGTGAAAGATGAACAGGAGAGAGAAGCAAAACAGGAACCCGGTGGAAGGGGAGGATGGGGAGGCAGGAAACCTCAGGAATGTTTGCAACCACGGGCTCTCCTCAGCCAGGGTTTCGGGGGCCCTGCAGCAGGAGGGCTGCCCCACACTTCCTTCGATAACTTCATTTCCAAGTGACACCTCAACCACGTGTCTGGGCAGTGTCCTGTGACACCCAGTCTAGCCTGTCACTTCTGTTAGCTTTGGGCTTGGTGTGCAAACAGAGATAAGTTACGAGAAAGCTCCAGTCCTTTTACTTCCCCACCCAGCCCCCCCGAACACCTAGAACAAAGCTTTGCCTTCCATTAATGGGAAAAATTTCTTCAATCAGGCTTGGTAAGTAAGGAAACTTCCCACTTTACTTTGTAAAAAAATGAGGAAGTACCTGAAGTGTCTTGTCTTCCCCTGAGGCTAGTAGCTTTGTCATGTAAGTGTCACCATACACAGCATTCAGGGGCCGTGATGTCTTTCATAAAATGCCCTGCATAACAGTTAGGAGCGTGGGCCACTGATATGCTGTCACCCAAGAGCTGGTGACCTTGGTCCAATTGCTTGGCCTCTCTCTCAACTTGAACCTTTCCATGTCTTTAGAAAAATAAAGGATTTGGGTCCGACATGAAGAGTTGACTCCTGATATCCATGCCCTCTCTCTCTCTTGCTAACAGAATGCCAGGCAGTGACTTGTAATTGAACATGACAGTCTTGCTGCCACTTTCCCAGCCTCCCTCGCATGCTTGGGTGGCCATGGGACCCAGTTCTGGCCAATCACACATAAGAAGACTGGAATCAGAGCAAACAAAACCTGGAAAGCGGAACAGAAAACCTGGAGCAGGAACAGAAAAACCACTGCAGGTGTAGTCTCCTCTCTCCCTCCGTCTGTCTCTGCAGGAATGCTCTGCTTTCCTCGGATGGTTAGAATGAACTGTGCTGCATAAATGAACTGAACACCTAAAGAACGTGGGCCCCT